>JBAFWW010027017.1:0-24776 GCA_036873685.1 Agapornis canus
AAAAGGAAATCAGGTTGGTCAAACATGACCTACCCTTCGTAAACCCATGCTGGCTAGGTCTGATACCCTGGCCATCTCTTAAGTGCTGCTGCTCAATAGCACTCAGTATGAACTTTTCCATTAACTTTCCCGGTGCCTATGCTAGCCAGCAGAAATGTTGTTGTAAAGTTAGAGTAGTGTAATACGATTTTTTCTCTCCAAGAACTTGTTTTCTTTAACTTGATTTGATAAAAGCAGGACTATATTTGCATAAATAGCTAGGTGATCCCCAAGAGAAAACAGTATTTTCCTATAAAGCATGCATAAGAAGTATTTTGGAGGCCCTGCACATTTATATATTTTAAAATGAGAAAGTGCCTTTTTAAAGAGAAAAAGTAGTATATATTTTAAATTTGGAAAATAGAGAAACAAAGATAATAAGCTCCACTTGTCAGGAAAGATGATAATAACCCTTGTCTATTATGTGTTCAGGTGTTGTCAGCTGTAATTTGCTGCCAGTCTGGCAATAACTGTTTTATATTGCAATAGAAAATTGTTTGAGGAACTTGCATGTGAATTTACTAGCCTAGGTGTCTTTAGCATGTTACTTATGACTTGGATAGTTTTTAGAAGTAACCTTAGTGCTCTATAAAAACATTTCGTCAGAGTACCTGCTCTAGTGCATTTGCCAAAAGAGAAAAAGGAGTAGGGCTCTGCAAACTTCTATTTGTCCTAATCCACGGTATATTTGTATAACATAGGCAGGACCTCATGTTAAATTTTTTAAAGTTTTCTGGGCTTTACTTACCTTTTCCCACTAGCTTGTATCATATTTTTGTAAATAACTGACATTTTCTTTAAAAATCATCTCTCTGGATACATCATGAGTATTTTTAGTTTTCTGATATTATGACTGGTTTTTTTGGAATCACTTGTTACTGCTAAAATGAACAGGCATTTATCCTATCTCATACCATAACTATAGCTATTAGCACTTTTAGAATGTAACTCTCTTCCCACTCCCAGTATAATTTTGACTTTAACTTTCAAATGTTTGTCATCTGGTGTGAGGTGGATTTATGGGAGTGCAGTAGTTTTAGTGCCTTTTGGCTGAGTGTTTCTGATGACATCACTGTGATCTAGACGCAGTGTGTGACTCTAGTTGGTTCCAGTGTTAAATAGTTTTATAATTATGCTAGTTTTGGCAGTTTGCTTGGAACTTTTTCCCATCTCTTTAATGAACATGTTTTACTTCTGGGCTTATGAGACAGCCACGTTTGAGAAATTAATAGTGTGCTCTTAAAGTTAACATTGAGCAGGAGTGTGCAGATACAGAAAGCTTTTTTGGATATATATCTCCATAGGAATGTAGTTCCTGTAAGGTCATGGCCACTGTTATCATCTTCCAGTAATAAGAGAGTACAACATTTGTTTTATAAAGTATTAGTAGCTTTGTGGAAATTGGTGTGTGTTCGTGAGCAAAAAAAAAAAAAAGCTGTACAGCTCTAAAACCTTTTTGATAATTGTGTAATATAAGGAGATGAATGGATATTATCCCAGACTAAAAAACTTATTTCAAATGTTTGGCCAGGTTGAATTCTTCTTAAATGTAGGTATGTTCTGTTACTTGGTGTGGATTGATTTCTGAGGTGAACTTTTGTGTTTTACTATGGCACCATCTTGGAATGTGTATGTTTTTGTTCTGGTTGCTTTTAGGTCCAACTTCTCTAAATGGTTGCAGCCATTTTCCATTGCAACAAACTTGTAGCGCAGGGAAATATAGAAAGTTTATTGTATAGAACTTATTTATGTGCTAAGATCGGAGACCTTCAAAATTAACACAATCTAAGGGTTCTCTGTCCCTTTACTTTAAAACAAACCTCCTCAACACCCAGTGTGCTAGTATGTTTTCTTAACTCACTGAAAGTGGTAAAAGTCTAAACCACCTTTGTTTCATCTTCAAGCATTAGTTATACTCTGTATGATTAAAATATCACATAGATTTTTACATGAGGTTATGAGAAGATTCATTTAATGAGGTCATGTCAATATGAAGATAGAAAACTTACTCTTCAATATAGTTGATACAGTTAACAATTCTAAAATACACTGCCTTTCCCTCATAGCCAACATAAATATTAAAAGGCAAGCATAATGTGATCCTATCAGATGAGATCACTAAATAGTCCCACCACAACATTCTATGCTATCTTTAAGTGTGCTCAGGAAAGGAGGAAATGTGCTAATTGAGCTGTTTGGTCACTCTGACATCTTGAGGGTATTTTGCAAGTGCAAAACATAAATGGCAGCATGACTCATCTGAAAAAAAGATGTTCATGCTACATATGAACTGATTTCCAAGAAAGAAGGTATAGTTAAAAAGATATTTCAAAATCTTAACTTAAAAGTCTGTGATCTAAGTTTTCTCAGTAAGCTGGAGACATGAAGGGGAACTGAGCTTTTCTAATTACAAAAGAATACATTGAATCATAGGATCAGCTAGGTTGGAAAAGACCTTTAAAATCATCAACTATTACTCCAGGACTGCCAAGTCCAGCACTAAACCATGTCACTAAGGGCCTCATTTACGCGGTTCTTGAACACTTCCAGGGACAGTGATTCCACTGCTTCCCTGGGAAGCCTGTTCCAATGCCTGAAATGGGAACTCAGCCTTGTTTTAGAAGCTATCTAGGGTCTGTCTTCTGCAATTTCTCCAAATAAACTCAAGTTTTATTCCCTGCTCCCCTCTACCTGCCCCACTAAGATTATATTGCTCATCTTTTTTTCCTACTGAAATGATATTTCAGCTTTATCAGAGAATTAACCTTTGTGTTCTGGTTTTTAAAAGACAGACTAAAAGGAAAAAACCTGTCTCTTCAGTTATTTTTGAAGTTGTAGACTTCTGTTTAAAACTTATCATTGCATGTAACTTTTTCTTGTTTATTTCTTCATGCAAAAAAACTATTAAGAAGCAAGTAATGTGAGGATCCCATTTTGTAATTTCTCTGAGAGAAATATGAGAAGTATTATAAATACCAGGCAGCATGCAGGAAAACACATGATCTATCCTGTACACAAACTCAGCTCAGTTTAACCTGTCTGGTTTTTCATGATTAGAGGACTTAGAGAATATTACAGTTTCATACTGCAGTAGTTGACATTTGCTTCCCAAACCCTTCTTTTGTGAGCTCATTGTGTGATCCTAGTAGTGCTGTGACCCAGAGAGCATTTTGTTCCTTTTCTGCAACAGACTGCATCAATGGAAGAAATAGTTCGGCTTGGGCCAAAAATTGCAATTTGCTTCTTTTCTAACCTGCTTTTCTAATACAAGAATATTTGCATTAGTTTTATTGGCTCTCTTGCACTTGAGTCTTGTAGTTAAACTGTCATTCTGCAGTGTAATGGGAATACTAGTGAGGTGTTTAAAACTCTAAATTTAGCTAATTAAGATTTTCTCATGTCTGTGAATTTTATCTTGCAAGGTTCATATCATCTACTTTCATTGAGCCATGTTTCCTGCTTCTGAATTCCTTCAGGTGAATAAGCTATATATAAGCCCAAGATGAGCAGGTGTCCTCCGTTGATGTATCTTTTCTGGAGCTATTCTGAAAGTCTGCAAAAATATTTTGCTTTGTGAATCAGCTTCAGTCAGCTAAAGAAGGACATGACTGACATCTTGGAACCATGTGCGGTGGCTTCATGTGTAGCTGTGTGAGCTTATAAAATTCAGTATTTTCTTGTATTTGTTTTGGTAGTCTGCAGGGCTATGTTTCTGAAGGAATGTTTCAGCAGAAATGCAGCTATATGAGATGTGTTCAATTGAAATCAGTAATTAAATGATTTTTTTTTTAAATAAAAGTGAAAGTGTTACAAATATTTTTTTGATGTTGTCTAGCTAGGTTTGTAATAATTTGTGCAGTTAGACACGTGCAGAACTGAATTGATGGAAAAATGAGAACACAAGTTTAGTTTACCACAACTTCACCATGTTGTTCTCCCCATATTTATTTTCTTCTTTTTTGTTTTTGGTTGACTCAGCTGCTTTCTTGTCCTCTAGCAGGAAGACCATGAAAGCTGTGGTTCCAGTTCAACAAACCGCAGCACCACAGAAAGCATGAAATCAGCAGTAAAACCACGACGAGTTCAGCAGTCAACTTCTCCTGATCCTGATTTACCCCCAGGTAATCCATAATTTCAGAAGGTGGACTGTATTTGAGCGATAGAAAATACCTAAATTTCATTCAGGTGGCCACAGTGTCTACATTAGACTATGATGTCTTTGTTGACCTACAAATCATGTAAAGTAGAGCAAAATCCTTGAATATTATCAAATAGAACCAAATTGCAGCAAAATGTGGTTAATTCTTATATCTTTCCTTCCATTTTGTTGAATAAATTTACAGAACAAATTTATAGTTTGTGGTATATTAAAGTGAAAAATAAACTGTAGGAGGGTTAGTGTGTTAGTTTTTATCTTCTGCTGCTTTGGTTCTTCTGTTCAAGACTACACTGTTTTCTGCTGCTTATTAACTGCTCAGTGGTTCACATTAAGTTCTTTTCTTGTATGTTTTCAGACATTTTATTTTCACAACTATTCTTATAATAGTTTAAAGGTAAGGTTTTCTCTTTATGAGAGTAATCATTCTGAGAGATGTTTTTTATCAAGTCCTATATATACTGGTAGAAGTGTTCATCACCATCCTCCCCCCCAGCCTTCTCCTTGATGTGGAATTTGTCTCAGTTGAACTTTGGCATTTTTGTATCATGTAAATATTTCCAAGGAACTATATGTTTGATTACTGTTGTCTCTGAGTTTGCACAAAAAATTTGGAGTATGAGGTGTTTTGTGCAGAAGAATGAAATTTGAGAGTACTGAAATGAATTGCATTTTGCTTTCTTGGGGAATGTATTTTAGATGGGTTAAAGACATTACAGTTTTTTTGTGCTAGGCTGTTCTTCTTATATTTTCATAGAATTATAGAATTTTTTGGGCTGGAAGGGACCTTAAAGATCATTTAGTTCCAGCCTCCCTGCCATCAGCAAGGACACCTTCCACTGGACCAGGTTGCTTAAAACCCTGTCCAAGCTGGCCTTGAACATTCTTTTTAACAGAAAGTTTATACTTTGCCTTGAATCAAAAGATAATACTGAAATTTGTCATGTGGAATATAATGTACTGCAGAGCATCGTCTTGCTTTGAAGTGGGTATTTGAGGAGCCAGATCTGGAGCCTCTCTTAAAGCTCTTGGATCCAGTAATCTCTGGTGTCCTGGAATTGCAGGGCTCTTGGCATCCACAATTTGCTACCATGGACAGTGCTTCAACTCTGGCAGTTCCTTGGTGCTTGGTTCTTTGGGTCTCTTTGGTTCTATGAGTCAAAGCCGTGCCAAAGAAATAGGTGATTATATGGCCTTCAGTGACAGTTCTTGAGTTTTGTTTCCTCAAGTTTGTTTCTGTCAGTGCTATCTATGGGCTCCTCAAAAGGTGTAGTCTTAGACAATTGAAGCCTCTGAATTTAAAACTGCATCATTAACTGGCTTTTTTTTCAGCATAGTTACTAGACTAGGTCTCTGTGGAATGTATTGAATGTATTTTTAGGTAGAATGTGAGTAATGTTATAAATTTTAAAGCATGGAAATTTTTAGTTTTATTTTTTTTTCCCAACAGAAAAGAGTTAGCTCCATAGTTACATTCAATATACATAAAAGACATGAATATAGGTAGTATTTAATTTCTTTACCATGTTGGTAAAATATGAGTGTTTGCTGCATGCTGGGAATTCACAGACAAGTTCATTTTTTGAATCACATTATGTCTGTAAAAATGGAAACTGAATTTCTTCCCAACAGGCTACAGCGCAGGTGCTTACTATTTGGGTTGTTGACAGAAATTGATTTTGTTATGTCTCACAGAGATCTTACCGAGCATGATGTGGCTATATTAGCTTTTTGAATGAAAAAAGTACTAGGCATATTGATGTTTAGTTAACTACTAAGAAACTAGGTGAGGGGGCAAATAGTTGTAGTATGTGTATACTTGAAGTGTAACCTAGGAAATGCTGTTTGTTTTTCCAAACCTATATCTAAATGTCTTTCAAGTAAAAACATTACCGTCATTAAAATACTTTGTCTATAACAATCTGTAGTTTTCTGTTTTCTTAATTAGTTTGGAAGTTGGTTCTTGCCACCAAAAAATTTATTTTTTTATTCTAGATTGTATTCCTAGTAGTTACACTTTTTTCCCTATAGTTTATTACATTTCCAGGATTCTGATTGACTTAACTGCTCTGAATGTTTAAAGAGTTCTAAGTCCTGTGATTTTTGGATAAATAAAGGCTAGTGATGCTTGGTTTGTTTTAATTTTGATTTTGAAAAAAAGGTACAAGTTGGAAAAAATGTTTTTAGTAATAAATGAATTTGGCATCATGTCTTCCTTATAACTCCTAAGAATTTGTTCCATTTTATAGGTTATGTTCAGAGTTTGATCAGACGTGTTGTAAACAATGTCAACATTGTCATCAACAATCTAATATTAAAGTATGTGGAGGATGATATTGTTCTCTCAGTGAATATTACTTCTGCAGAATGCTATACAGTGGATGAGTTTTGGGATCGAGCATTTATGGATATCTCTGGTGAGTGGATGCATTTTGATTTTAGGTATCAGTGTAGAGGCATTCAACTTCATATAGAAATTTGCAGATCAAATAGAAATGGCTCTTTGTCAGAAGGTGCTTCCTGCCTGTTTTAATTTCTTAGTTTTTCCCTTGACCTTCATTCTGAAGAGCCAATTATAATTATGTAGATTATTGTCTGTAAGCACAACCAACCTTCAGTTTTATGCTTGCTGCTGGCAGTGAGTGCTTAGGGAATCTATTTCTATTTTTGCAAATGAGCAGCAGTATCTTAAGGCATTCCATTACAACTCTTTGTGATGGTCTTAAAACTCTCTCAGCAGGCTGTCTAGAGAGGTAGTAAAATTTGCTGAACTGTAGTGAGTGCGATATACCATGTAAGGTGTGCTTCATCTTCCTTCATATTTTCAGGGAAAAAAAGCCCCAGATGACAACTTCTTTGATATTTGTTTTGGTCTTCAGTGTCTGAATGTCTCAATCTTTGAATTAGCAGTGTTTGCACCTAAGTCCATGTGTTCTTATTGACATTGGTAGAGGTGGAATTTGGGCACAGTAAGAGTACTCTAAGATCACACAGAGGATCTCTGTTAGAATGGAGAATTTACATAATGGTTCCTGACCACTGAACCCATTTCTTTGTGCTGGATAAAATTATCTAATATGACAAAATTACAAAATATGTTTCATGTTACAATTGCTGCAATAGCTTTTGTTTGCTTTGAAAGATTCAAAGGGAAACTTTAGGAGAGAATCTGCAAGATTCTTTCTTGGACAGTAATGAGAATGACATTTATTTGTCTTATGCTTGCACATGAAGCAGTAATCTTGTTTTATAACTAGATCTAAGGTACAGTGAAGGCATGTAAATTTGAATTGGGTGTAACTAATTTGTCCTCACTTTCAAGTTCAGCTGAAGAAGTCTGTTAAATTATTCTCTTTAGTCACATAAGCAAGTACTTAGCTCATGATTTAAATAATGACCACACATCCATCTTGAATTGTTTTCTTCTAGATAAAAACACATATGTCTAACTTATTCTTCTTACATGTTATGTTTTTTAACCTATATAATTCTTTTAAAGCCACTGATCTGGTACTGAGAAAGATGATCAACTTTTCTGACTGTACAGTATGTCTTGATAAGAGAAATGCTAGTGGTAAAATTGAATTTTACCAGGAACCTCTGCTGTACAAATGTTCCTTCAGGACTCGTCTGCATTTTACGTATGATAACCTCAACTCCAAAATGCCATCTATTATTAAAGTAGGTATCCAGAATATTTATTTTGCTGCTTGCGTGTGAAGTTTTGAGGGTTTTTCAAAATATACTTTGGGATTTAAAGTAAAATGAAAAGCTAATGCTGGTGGGTTTTGTTAATGAGCTTTTGTGATTGTATTTTGTTCATATAATGCAGTTAGTCTGTGCACAAACAGCATGTAAGGAGGGAAGTAATGGTCTGTACTATACTCTGTTTTTCCTAAAGTTTTTAAAAAGAAAACATAATAATTTTAAAGGGAAAAAAGATGTCTACAGATAATCTGTTGGGAAAAAAAAAAAATCCCAGTGTGCCTGCGATGAGATGGAAATGATTTTTTACTTATGTTGTTCTTTCAAATGTAGCTTAAACTCTCATAAATAACAAGAAACTTCAGTGTATTAACACCAAGAAGTAAACCATGTGAAGTGGATTAGCAAGCCAAGCTCAGTTCCTAGTGAGCAGGGGTGTGATATTACTTGTGGACACCTGACATGAGGTGACATTTGCTTTTTGCAATGCAGAAGCAAAACACTGGGTTGGTGGAGAGACTAAAATACCTTTCGCTCCTACTGTTTTTTTTTTTCTGCTCTGAGCAGTCTTACATGTAAGATTCATCTTCCATTCTTCCTTCCCTTCATCCCCCCCTTTCTCGATGAATGCCATGGTGCCCATTTGATTAGTTTCCTGTTTAAGTAAGCTTCAGGTGTATGCACTGCAAAATAGTCAATTTTGAGATAACTTTAGATGGACATTTCTGAAGAATATGATGTCAAAGTGTGACTTTTTCAGTTAGGATACTGCATTTGTTAGGCTCATGATGTTTTAGGAAGTCCTAGGCTATTGTGAACTTAAGGTTGAGAGCTAATTAGGAATCATGTCCAATTTGGAGAATGCACCTGTTTCTTGTATGTGCTGCACAGCTGTATGCCTTTGGTTACTTTGGGCAAATTTGGAGATTTGTGGATATGATAGTGGTCACAGGAGTCTTTATCCAGATAATAATTGTCACAAAATGCTGGGTACTTTTTTTTTTGGTTCAGGGTAACTGGTAATAATTTAAGACATTTCCTTATTCCAAGTTTTATAAACAAAAAGTTATGTATTCAATGGTAATAAGACTTAACTACATGCCTTATAACTATGGAACATCTATGAACTCCAGTGATAATAAGGGATCATCATAGAATTGTCTATAGTTTACTAGTTACAGTCTTTATGTTCTGTGGTGACAGTATGATTACTGCATATCGACAGTGAATCTTAATGTTAAAAATCCTGATTTTTAAATTATCCATATAGTTCTGTTAATTTTGGAGACATAGTCTGTACCTGGCTAAGTCCTATATGCCAGTTTTGCAGAGCAAAAGTTTATGGTCAAATTATAAACCTGTGACAGCACACATTAATGGAAATTCTGACACAGGCTTCCATATAGCTTAAAATGATACTGTCGTAAAAATGACAAGTATTATTTTTTCATTATTACTTAAATTTTTCAGTGGGTACTGGACTAAAATAAAACATACTAGAATACTCTCAGGCAGTAGTAATTTAATTAAATTTGTATTAAACTTTTCTAGTTATCTTTTTTGGTGGTCATTTATTGTCCCGGTACCTTTTTAAGGCATATTTCAGCTAGTTCAAAGCTGTCTTTTGTGTCTCCCCTTCCCTCCACATAAACTCGTAGGTGTTTTTATTTTCTACATAGTTTACTCACTTTCAGATCTTTTTTTAATGTTTCTTCTTATCTTCTTTTTCTTAGTTTTTTCAAGAAGATATTGTTTCTGAACATATTCAGAGATCTGCTCAATTGAAGCATTTAGATTTTTGATGATAGATTAATATTTAAGTGAATTTATATTTGTCTGTCAGGATCCAAAGAATAATGGTCCAAAGGTGAAGAAAAGGTGGGAAAGAATCAAAAGGAAGGACTTTGTATATTAAAACCAGTGTATTTAAGTTTTCTTTTAGAATGCAAAGACTCTTATGAAACCCTGTAACAAAAATGAAAGTTTAATCGGATGTTCTCATGTAACTTATGATTTAGAAATTTCTTCAGCAACAATTGTAAACAAACAAGCAAAACATTTATATATATATGTGCAAAATGTATTACATTTGACGTTTCAACCTGCAGATTGCTTGTGCAGCAACCTAAAGAGCATATGCTTTTGACAGCTATTGTTTGCAGCCCTTTGCCTTATGTTGTATTGCAGATTCTGTTTTTAGAAATTAGAATGCTCATACAAAATGAATATGATTTAAAAGTTGGCCTTAACAGAGCTTTGTTATTATCTGCTTTTACTCTCTTTCGTTTTATAGATTCACACATTAGTTGAAAGTTTGAAACTTTCAATCTCCGATCAGCAGCTTCCGATGTTTATACGTATAATGCAACTTGGGATTGCTCTTTATTATGGAGAAATAGGCAACTTCAAAGATGGGGAAAGCGAAGATTTGATTAGCCACACTAAAGATATATTGGGAAATATCACAGGTAAATACACTTTTACATTTTAAGAAGAAATGTTAAAAACATTAATTTCTTTGCTTTTTACAAGTATAAATGGCAAGGCTAGTCATTGCAAAGTATCTTGGCAATCTGTAGTTTGTTAGAGGGAGTTCATTGTGCGAGATAAGTATGAAGTGCTCTAATATAATTTTTTATGTTCTATTCTGAAAAGTATTCTGATGGTCCTGACTAAACTAAGGCTAGACGTTATCCAAGACCACTGTTTTAGGAGTTGTAACACAGTAGGGTGCTTTGGGTTTATCTATCACTACCATGCAACAGTGATGTTCCTGTTACGTGAAACTGAGCAAGATGTCTGTAAATAGTTCTTGTATTCTGTAAGGCTGAAATAGCTTTCTGCACTGGAAACTATTTGCCTTAGAAGAAATGATGAGTTTGCTACCCAAGGCATATGATTAGAAGTACTTAATATTCTTATTTTGGTTCATTTTTGAACAATTGTGAATGTGACTTCCTAGTTTTTAAGAAAGAAATAGTGTTATGTAACTTCACACTGATGTACACACAAGTTGTCAGACTAAGGTTGCTGTGATGATAACTACCAAGGATGAAATCTGTAAATTCCTGTGCAGTTTTTGTTCAAATACATTGTGCTCAAAAATTGTCATTGAACTTAATTATATGCTCACATATATTTGACAGAACTGCCTCCTCCAGAACACAAGAGGACAGTTGTTGAGTTGCGAAGCTAGAGAACTGTAGAAACAGTCCAATTCTGGCTTTCCTGCAAAATGATTTGCCACATACAGGCTAAAACTAATACCATTTGTGCATTCATGCCATTTCTGTTTGTTTCCTACATAGAGTTTAGTGTATGTGTAGGCATACACACACACATATAAATAAAACTTCTAAATACCTAATTATTTCCTCCCCCACCTTGTTCAGTACAGTTAAGCAGGAGTGTCAGATTGACATTAATCAGGTTACCCATACCATTGGTTTCTGACTTTACTTTCTTTTTTCTTCTGACTTCATATTATGTCTGTGTCCAAGAAGGAAAAAGCCCTATTTTCTTAGCATTTCATGGTGCCTTTGTCATCCAGTTTTCCAACCACAGATTTGAGCTTTTCTGAAGAAACTTTGAATGTGCTACTATTTTCTGAAAAACAAAAAAGAAAAAGAAAAACAAAAAAGTGATCAAGTCCAATCCTAAATGACAAGTGTTATCTGCTGAGCTATATTAGCTACATTTTTTTCCCCCAAGAGTAACGCTTCATGACATCCAAGACTAATTCTACTGGAATTGTGCCTAAAATCTTTACAGTTTGATAATGTACAGACCTCCATCATAGATTATATTCTTATAACAATTTGAAAGGATTCTGGAGATTCATTAAGCAGTTTGACCCAGTATTTATTAGTAAGCAGTCCCCACCCTTCCAGTTTAAAGAATTTACTGGGTTCAGCTATCACAAGTTCTTAGTCTTTTGAACAGAACTTGCATTTATTATGTTGCTGTTGATGTAATAAAATCAGTCACCTATGCATGTCTAAGAATATTCCAGCAGCAGTTGGCTTATTCTTGTATAACCCAATGTAATACCAAGACCTAGAGATTTTTCAGCAGGGTAGCCTATGTCATGAACATGTATTTCACTACCTGAGAAAGTCTGCTCACATTCTGTTTAAGCTGAAAGCATTCAAAATACACAGGTAAAATTACAGGTCAGAAATACAGGTAGAAACTTGCTTTAATGTGGTCTGAAAATTCACTTAATACTTTATGCACACTGGACAATGCTCTTGCTCAGGGCTGGACAGGGCTTTTGCTTCTGATGGGCAGAGGGCTGCCTGAATAGTGGGCCTGGATATCTGTCCTGGTAATGCAAAGGAGGAAATTTATGCATTTCAGAGCAGAGAGATAGAAAAGTGAAAAGGGTTTGGAAAAGAGCCTGTTGCAGAACCAGTGGTTACATTTGTGGTAGGGTTGGATTTGAGCATAAGCTTTTGTTTTGTGGTGGAAAATTTGCTAATGTAACTAGAAGCGTAAACAGTTTTGGCATAAAAGAGGACAAGAAGCCAGGAGAAGCTGGAATCATGAGCAGTATGAGCTACTGAGGTTCTGAGAGTGGTTTTAAGAGTTTCTGGTGCTGCCTACTCTGAATACTTGCCTTAAGAATCTGTATTATGGAAATTTAGGATTTTGGTGGTGTGTGTTTTTTTTTTTCTTTCATGAAATGAAATCCATGGCAGATGTGATTCCAGCATATGAAGCGTATTTCTCAGGTGTAAAATAGCAATAATAACAGTAATTTTCCATCCCAGAGGATGGAAACATCCCAAAGGAATATTATGGTATTTTCTAATATTTGTAAAGCACACTGACCTTATCATGATCTTTATTCTCAAAAAATCTAAGTGAAAGTAAAGTAAGCCTTTGAATGCACGTATTTAACACTTCTACAGCAGGAAACAGTAAAATATTGCATAGATCCTATTGCTGCTTATTGAAAACTTTGTGGTAGGAACAGTAGTGTGAGGAATTTTTTGAATACCAATGGAACAGAAAGCAGGTCATGAGAATGAGTTTAATATATTGGCAGCTTTGGGCTGAATATGAGATTTGAGTTGACTGAGAAAACCAGGTACAAATGATTTGTTACACCAAGAAATTCTAGGTGAGCATTAGTTGTTGTTGAAGGAATTGATTCTACTGTATTCTAATAGAACAAAAATGCAAGAACTGAAATAGATTTATTTATCAATACTTGATGAGGAAAAGCAGCTGCCCCCATGTTAAAAAGTTTGGGTGGGGGAGTGGAGAAACATAAACAGTGGAGAAAATGACCCCTAGTTTGACTGAAATGTCAGGAAAAAAGGTCATGTGTGCAGTTACATTTTCCTGTGTGCTTTTCTCATCCATGCACTTTCTGTCTTTCATCTCATAAGGGTTAGAAATGGACATATATGAGATAATCTTTGTACCAGTCTATATGATATTATTTCAGCTTTTTATGTTTTTCTGTGTTTTGTGGGGTAAACGACCTGTGCATTAAACCCCTATAATCTTTTTCTGCCTCCATTATTGGAGGGATTTTTTTGCCTATATATTTTGGTATCCTTCCAAGGAACAGTAGGTATACTTGCAGTTTGTATTTCAACGGACTAAAGATTCAGTGTAGACAGACACTTCTGGAATGGGGTTTTTTGGGTCAATCTGTTGTGCAGCTGTCTGATAAGAGTGTGACAGTAACTAACTTTGTTGTAGGCATCTGTAATAATGGATTGTAACTGGTTGCTGCCATCCCATTGAAACAGTAACACTTCTTGAGTAGAGACCCCTCAAAATCTGAGTAAATCTTTGAAATATGGGAGTCACACATTGGCCTTTAGTTTTTACTTATAAGAGCTCAAGTATCAAGACAGTGTTTTCTGCTGTTGAATTTAAAAGTGGCTTAATGTAGATGGCAGAATGCAAGCGACTTTTTTTTTTCAGTGCTTCCGATAAGCAAAGTGTATTTCCAGTTGATCTGCTTGAACTTGTATGTGAGATATAAAAAAAACACTTTTTGGTTTGCCATTGTCAGATTACTAACATCTTCCTCTCCCTATTTGGTATCTACACTTACGTATCACTTTAATATTAACTGCCTAGTGATTTGTACCTCAACCCAGGGGCACTTCCCCTTTTGTTGTGATATTTCACATTATTTAGTCTCCTTTGCCATTAAAATAGAAAATCCATCTGCTACCTGTTGTCCTGGCTCTGGTGTTTTAAAATCACTGCCGCGTGTTTTGTGGGTCACCATTAACTCATACATCTGCTCTGGATTTTATTGAGGTTGGGATATCATTTGAGTAATTGGAATTTTAAAGTAATTGATTAGCACCACCAAGTAATTTCATGGGGAGTACTTTATCAGTGTTATTCCAGCTCTTCAGAATTGTTGTGGCATCATAATTTATTGGGAAGTTTCAATTTACAGTAAGACAAGACAAGTAGACTAGGAGTAGAAGCTTGGGGAAGTTTGTTTAACAGATGGAGATATATACCATGAGAAAGCAGATTCTCTGGAGTTGAACCTGAAGAGTTTTTATAATATTACATTCTCATTCCATATCCAGTGGACTGTGTAACTCAGCAGTAAAAGGGAGTTATGATTTTTCCCCAAGATTTATGGTTGTCTGTAACGTATTCTAATGTAGTAGGATCCAGAGGTTCAAGTTTAAGGAAGATTACATTATAATGGAGAAATAAGAAGAAATCTTAAAGTTTTAACTGTTTTGCAGTACTGGTACCTTGGCTATGAATTACTGTAGTGGGTTGTCATCTACTATACTGTCATCAGTATACTGTCACTTGAGTGTATGACTTCGTAATTTGTGCTACAATTATGATGGCATCAGATTTTCAACTAGAAAGTGTTGAATGTACATTTGCTTTTAAAAGGAGATGCAGGATGCCTTTCAGACAAGAGCTGGGTGCATAAGATTTTAATTTCTGCTGGTGTTGGTATTATTTCCTCCCTGTATCATAAATACATGCAAAGGAAAGTTATACAGGAAATATTTATTACCCTGAAAGCATATGTGGTGTTATATTTGTGATTCTTCATGGACAGGTCATGCTGCAAGGACAGATTTAAGGGCTATTGCATTCTCAAGGTCAGCACCAAAGCCTTTGTTATCAGTCAGATAACTCTTGCTCCTTCTAAATGTCTCTCTTTTTTTTTTTTCTAATATGATTTATCCCATGTTTTTTGTATTCATGATTAATTATAGTGTCCTAGCTGTGAGTTTGCAATCTCACTTCTTTAACTTATAACAGGTAAAATATGGATGAGGAAATGAATTTAATATCTACATTACTTAGGGATTCAAGAATGAACATCTACAGCTGTGTTCTTAAAGTACTTACAGAGTTTCATTTAGGCAGTTTCATGATTGATTCAACTGGATGAAAATGCCTTCTATTGCCAGCAGGGATGGTGACTTATTCCCTCCCTCTTCCCCTAGTGCCATCTCTTGTATTGAGGTAGCTACAGTCTTTTGCTGGATCAGCCTTACCTGGCTGCAGACTAACACAGGCAGTATTACTTTGAAGTATTTAGAGGATTTTGTGGGTTGCTCGCTAGGCTCATGTGTGTTTGTTCCAAAGTTTGACTGTTGAATACATGGTGTTTGTAGTAGTTTTAATTTAGTGATGGAAGATAGGTGTATCTTTTTTTTCTGTCTTCCGTCTCATGTTATATAGATATTGCCACTGCAGTCTAGTACCTCTTGTGTGTTATTATATTGGCTTCCAAAATACTAAATTATATTTTAAACCCAACTATTATTTGGCATCTTTTACTGTTGTCTCTGTGTGTGCACATCCTGCAGCAAGAGGTATGCCAAATCATGGGTGAATTTTATGGCTATATAGACCAAATGTTATGCATGACCCAGGTCCTACACCTCCACTTTTTTTTCTCTCTTTTTTGGCAGACCTTCTACCATTTCTTCTGTACTTGCCAGCTTAGTCTAGGTTAAACTACTCTAATCATACTTTTTATCAATTTTTTTTCCTTCTATATCTTACAGCCTTGGCCATTTCCAAGGCTCTGTGTGCACTTCTTCTGTATTTCCTGTGTTTCAAGATTTACATTGGCGTTGAAAACTGCTCTCTGACATTGTTTTGTGAAGAGAGCAGGAAGGAAGCTTGCATTGCCTTTGTGGGAGGAGGTGTCCTCGCGTCTAAGTATGTGCAGGGAATTCTCATGAGTGGTTTTTCATGTGCTTTCTCCCATTGCACAAGTGTATAAATAATTAGACTAAAAGACTAAGACTGGTTTGACTAAAGAGTAAAAACTCTAAAATGCGTAGGAATTGTATCTCTGAGTTTTAAAATAGGTGAATAGAAATGGTGTATGCCTATTTTTGTTCTTGGATAAATAATACATTTGATACTGTATCTGTCCTGTACTGTACCATTCAGAATGGTAATTCTGAAGTAGCTAGTACCCCTCGGGAGTCCCGTAAGAGTGGTGATGAAGCCAGATAGGCTGATTGTGCTGTTTGTACATGTGCTGTGTTACCAATTTGGATCATGTGTCTTAGACTTGTATCTTTTGGAAAATCCTTATTTTGTCCTAAATGTTATCTCAACTGTTGGTCTTCTATGAAAGACAACATGTTTTTTTTGTCTTGCAGGTGGCATACCAGCTTTTTTGAGTCTAGATAAGCCTGTACCTTCGAATACCTGCAAATTTACTTTTAAACAAAGATTTTTTTTCCTCATTAGGGCTTTTACAACTGAGGTCCTTTTTTAATTTAACATTAAAATTGAAAACTATGAGATTGTAGTAGATCACTATTTAGAAGAAGTCTTGAAAACATGACAAATTCTGATCTTACTGCAGATGTATGATAATAGAACTATTGCAAAGACCTTTTTTTTGAGGAAAATGTAATGAATCAAACAAATGTTCGCAAATTCATATTCAGAAATTTAAATTTTGTGTATTTTCTGTGATCATAAACCAAGTATCTGATATGTGGAATACTGTCCTAGATAAATTTCACATACTACAATTTTGAGTATAATAAACTAGCTTCCAAGCATGATTAGTTGGAAATTTGACTTAGTTTTTGTTTTAAAAGGTGTGGAAGATGAAACAAGCTCAGTAATGCAATATCCTACACAGTATATTAATCAAGATCCTTATTTACATCAAGATGATGACCAGCAACAAGGATGGGTTTCTTGGGCTTGGTCTTTTGTTCCTGCTATTGTGAGTTATGATGATGAAGAGAATGATTCTAGTGGAACTGATGACGGAACAATGCTGCATCAGCAGAAATCTCAATCCCTTAAGGATCCTATTGTTTCAGTTGGATTTTATTGTACAAAGGCAACAGTAACTTTTAAGGTAAGTTGTTTCCCTATGCTGTATAGGATTTACTTGGCTTGTTGCAAAAGCACATAAAAGTTATCTGAGTGCTTGTGTACTGTTTGACTTGAGACAAGGGAATGCTACCTTAACAAATAACAAAAAATGTGAATGTTGAAGATGTGGTGTTGTTAACTGCAGTGTAAGGTGCTTATGCCATTTGAGCTAGAATTTGAGTGCAAACATTTTCATCTTAAAAAGAAACTAGTTAGATTTTTTTCTTTTTTGTAGAAAAAAAAGCATAAAAGGTTTTCTATGAGCTTTTATTGCAGATTCTATCTATCTAATGTTTGTTTATTTCTTTATAAAAAAGCCTTAATATTATATAGTTTGTAAATTATAGGAATGCATTTTTCTATTTTTAAGCTGTAATATGTGTGAATATTGAACATGTTGAATGTTGTAATATGTGTGAATACTGAACATGTTGAAATTATTTTCCATGCATTGGAATTGAAATAAGCAAAAGGCTAAATAACATACATACTCTGAGCTATAAATTATGTATGTGGAGATAGATTTGACTATTTTCTGCAAACCAATCTCGAAACAGTTGCTGAGCTTCACTGTAGTCCCTTCATAAACTTGCAGAAGGCAGAATGTGAAAGTCTGAATAAGATACTGACATGTATTGACAGAAATGAAAAATTAAGTTTCTGAATTAGCAAAATACTTTTGACACATGCCAAACTTTATGCATGCAGTTCTGTATGCAGAACTATAGTAGAAACTGGCTCTTGGTTGTACAATTAAACATATGTTAAATCAAGGCCAGAACCCTTCAGAACAGGAAATATTACTGTTTCTATGAGAAGCAGGATACCTAAGATTGATTTTTATGACTTTGAGCCTTTCAGATGAACAGCAATATTTTTCATAATCCTTACATAATGTTTATGTGCATGATTATACCCTCAGTACCATCAGCAGCTCCTTTGTTGCCTGTTTGGCTTGTTATTTGTGCACAAGAGAGTGCTTTAAGGGGTTTCATGGGTACTTTCTCTTATCTATTTTTGTTTGACAAAGCATTTAGCTGCTCATCAACTGTTGGAAAGGATGAGACAAGTGACTTTGGGAGTTGCAAGCATTCCGTGGGGGAGGCTAATGATTCTGGCAGTTTGATTGCAAAATGTAACTTCCACAAACATTCAGTTTTGTTCTTTTGTGTTAGTTTTCTTCAGCCTTAGTTTAATACAAGCCAAAAAACCAAAACAGCAGAAAAGCCAGTCTAAAAATAAATAATGGAATATAATTTCTTCCTCCTTCAGTTAAAAACTCCTAAACTTAAATCTGAACAACAAACCAAATGTCAACTTTCTCATTTTTCATGGCTCAGCATCTTCTTTCTTTTGTGCTTTGTCATACAGTAGTAATTTTGTGCTCTCTTTCCTCACATGAAAAAAGTCATTAAAAATAATATTAATTTCTCTTTAGAATAGGATTTGCTGCATTGGACTTTTCTAATGTTACATTGGCAAGTTCACACATTTATATTAAGAAGTGATAAAAAACTACTTAAAATGTAGCATTTTGCATTCTGTAAATTTGAAATGTGGTGTATGATACTGGTATGGTGACAGTTGGGAGGAAAACAGAATTCATTGTTCTGCTTGCATGCAAAGAATGTATGGAATTAATTTGTGGTTCATATTTTGGTTAAAAAATAAGGTCAAGTTTCTGCATTAGCATTCTGAACAGTTGATATCATTCCAACTAAAAATCATGCCAAATTAAATGTAGCATTTTTGATAATGGTGAAAATTATTCTTGTAATGTCTGAGTTCTTTTAATCAATTAATTGCTTTTCCTCTACAATAATTGCACACAGCTGAAGGGTGATCAGCAATACTTTTTTTTCTTCTTCATAGAATTTTCTTGGACATTTGGATTACAAAATTTTAATTTGAAACAACATCCATGTGTATCCACTCTTGAAAATAATGACAGCTTGTGGATATTGTGGATATTTTTATAGGAAATTGAGAATTCAAACTGTTTAGGCTGCTCAGCTCAAATAAGCAAGTATTTTTTAATACAAAACAGGGCACCTTCATTATTTAGTGCCTTTTTTATCTTCCTTTTTTTTTTTTTTTTTATTTTCTACCTTACAGCTGCTGACAGCATATAAAATGGAATCTTTTTTCTGCAGGCTCACATTCCTGCTCTGCTGGCTTATAAAAGTACTTTTCACTAAATGGTGGATCTAGGGTCTCCTATCTCTGAGCATGAGTTTGATCTCAGAATGAAAATGAAAGTAATGTGTAATACACATACAGCTAGTATATAGCTGTGTCACACTGTTGTTTGATTATGATTTAAAAAGAAAATTGAGAAGAACCTATGCAATTTATCTAGTCCAACCCTCTGCCCAAGGTGGGATCCTCTATGCTTTCTGTAACTGTCAACAGATGTTTGTCCAATCTGTTTTTAAACAGTTCCTGTAATGGAGGTTCCAGAGGCAATATAATGCAGCACTTCCACAGCACTCACACAATTTATCCCAATACCTAACCTAACCCTTCCTTTGTGAAATGGATTATACACACTTGAAAGAGGCAAAGAAGTGAAGAGTTTGATACTCTCTGTTATGTCTCCCCCTCAGTTTTTTGTATCAAAGCACAGTTATAATTTTTATGGTCTGAAAAGTTACTTCTCAAATGAAACAGAACAAAACTAATACAGCTTTGAATGCACTTACCTTACCACACCATTTCTTCTTGCAGATAAAGTACATAGCAGATATAGTACTTAATTACAATAATTCATATTGACACCTGTAATTGACATCTTGGGACAATGTTCTGGGCAACAAACTTACAAGCACATGATGTTGAGACTACAGGGGGAGTACCATTGTGATAACCTTCAACAGTTCTAGTCTGCTTTTAGAATGAAATAACTCAAAAAAACTATGTGGGAATATCCTGAAAGAAATAGCTTTTCAGGCAGAACTATGAACAGACAAGCACAGCACTGAGGGAGTTATTGCCCTTCTTTTGATGCATGAGTCAAAGTGAAGATTTGGGCTGAAATTGAGAAGCAGGGGGACTCAAGTTACAAAGGTGACAAACAGTGATTTTTCCTGAGTTGAAGGAGATGAGACAGACTTTCATAAAAAAATAAAAAAAGCCTAAAGAAGTCCCTGATCGCTTGGCAAACAAGATTCAGAAAAATATTTTCTGTTTTCTTCAATATTCCAAAGTACAATTTAAGCAGTCTATGTTTTCTGAACAAATAAATACACCTGATAAAAGAAAACAAAGAGAGAGCAAGAGCTATGGAAAAGCTAGACAGGTAAAACCCAGTAGTTTTCAAACACTTAACAAGTGTTGATTCTCCATTGATTTAAATCCTTATAGCTCTTTTAATGTCAATATATATTAGCTGTGAATTGCCCCGAGGATCAAATCCTAATACTGTTAAAATCAGTGGCAGACTCAGATCTGATGGGAAATATTCTTTACTTATTCATAATTGAAGCAATTACCCACTGATTTCAAAACTCCTGATGAAGATAACGAGCCATATGTTCATGTAAAGTATTAACAATGACCACAACACTGGACTCTGCAAGATATTAGAGAGTACATAATAAATATGGAATTAAGGTTCTGACCATTCATGATACAAATGAAGATGGAATAAAAAAACCCCATGTAGGTAAGTCAAACCACATGCTATTTTCATTTGTTTTCCTTAAAAATAATTACCTCTGTAAGCTTTTGAGTTAGACCTTTTCAATATTAATGTATGTTCCTAAAATCAAAATCTAGAATAAAAGTTTTTATATCTAAAACACTAATTGGAGAGTTTTAACATCAGAAATATCTCATATAATAAATTAGACTCATCAGGAAGGTGATCAAAACCAAATTTAGTTAGGCATTAATTTTATTTATTTTAAACTACATATTTCCTTGACATTCACTTACTGTGTTGCATTGATTATTCAAATAACTTTTTTACTTGCACAGCTTGATGGCTTGAATTTACTAAAATAACCCCCAACCTCCTCATCTATTTAACCCATTTATTTTTACTCATGTTTTATATGGACATTTCTATCATGAAGGAGTCAGTGGCATGTGATAAGAACTAACAAGAAATAAGGAAGCTACAGGGTAAAAAGTACTCTGCACAGTGTGCTGCTTGCTGCTGGAAAGAGAACTGTTGATGGACAAGAGGCAGTCCCTGGAAAGTTGTTTGGCCAATTGCAGCTGCTAGGTAGTAGTATAAAACAGCCTTTATATAAAATGAACATTTTATGGTTCCTAGTGCAGAAGATCAAAAATTAATTGCATGCAGGAATGTAATTAAAGGATTAATGGAGAAAGCTTCTACATAAATGGAAAGATTTCCAAGAAAAAAGTGTGTTATAAGCATTTTTTAATGACTAGGCTTTAAAAACAAACTTGAAAATTGAAAAACAACAGTTCTCTTGTGCTGGAAAGGTCACATTAAACAATCCCACACTGGCTTTATCTGCCTTAAGAAATAGGAACAGGTTTTGCTTCTTTGACTTGCCAAGATGTGATTCCCAGCCTTGTGGGTAGAACTATGAATCAGAGTTCCTTGGTTTCAACAGGTAGTCAAAGGAAAAAGGTTCACTCATTATAGTAGTTCACAGACAAAATGCATCTGAGCAACTCATTTTGTGAGTTCCCCTGCCATAGTTTCACTTGCACTCTATAGGTAGGCTCAAGTGGCTATTTTAAAACTATAGTATAAGGAATTTAGGATCTTCCCTAAAGAAAAACAATGGGCTTTGTTTCTTTATTTGTCGGTTTTTTTTTCCCAATAAGGAGAGAAGAAAAGGCTTGAAGGAAATCCTTGCACAGATATGGAGCTGAAATCCCCAATCTCTTGCATTAGTTCTTTTTTAATAAGCCATTAGAAAAATAGATGTTGGCAGGGAAAAACAGAATAGCTAACTACACCTTTTGTGAGTAGTCTGAGTGGGTTAGTTAGAGTATAAAGTAGACCACCTTTGGGATTCAGAATGGCCGAACCATCAGGGAGCTTCCAAACATTCTCTTTGGTAACAGATAGTAAGCTCTTCAGCTCAAACTGTGTTGTGGTATGTTTTATTCATAGGCCATCATAAGGGCCGCCAAACAGATTATCATGTTTACATCAGGCCTCCTCAGAGAGATAAATTCTTTAATAGTTGAACTGGCAGGGTCAGTCAGTACAGAGATGCCTGCCAGGCAACCAAATAATAAATAAGAAAAAAGGAAAGAAAGAAAGGAGAAATGAAATCAAACGTTGAACTGCTTAATGATGTCCTTCAGCAGTTACCAATCAATATATTTTATCTCTTGCTGAAAAGGTTATATTAAGGTTTCATCATTTTAGCAGCATCATACTCTTTCTGTGAAGTAATTGCAGAGGTGCATAGAAAAAGCAGAGTCTAGAATAGTATAAATTCATTAGAGCTGACAAACCTTTACAAATACTTATTTGTGACATTACATCTCTTTAGTGATTTGGGTTCTTTCTGTAATCAAAGTGCCACATAGAGTTTTCCTGTTGTTTGTTGCTGGAAGTAAATGTGTTTAAACAGGCACAATAGCACAGAGCATTTCTATTTGTGCTGGAGACTCTAATTTTAAAGATAAAACAGGTCCAGGGGCCACTACCTATCTACAGCTGCATATATATGCAGTCTCTCTGTTGTTTGTATTTTTGCATTAAGGAGGTAATACATGTAAAACCAGCAAATGTGGTCTAATTCTCACAAGTATTAACCTATGTGGCATTTAAAGGGTGTAAAGATTAGCTTGATATTTGCTGAGAATGCTCTCACTTTCCATTTTTATAGGAAATGTTGCTGTTAGCACCACTTAGATTTGAAATTATACTCAACTGTTCCTTTTTTTTCACACCCTCCAGGTTCTTGTGAAATTTTGCTTTTTAAAATAAAGTAGATCCAAAATTCCAATACATTCGTGCTCATTCCAGCTGAAACATGTCTATAGTCTTTTTTTATTCTGTCTAGGGAAATCTGCTTTGCTCTGTCCACTCTTCCTATCACAGCTTTTTCAGTCCCTCTCACCACAAACTTCAGGGCAGCTCCTGAAACCAACCTGCTGCCTTGACCTCAGCTCTGGTATTTTCCAGTTGTTTCCCTTTTGTTATTTTTCTTTTAATTCCTCTCCTGTATTATTTTATTTACTTTCCCAATGTTTGTGCCTTCCCTTCCTTTTGTGGGTTTCTCATATTTTAATTTGTTATTAATTTTTCTCCTTCTAAGTCAGATATTGTCAACCTCTCTTGACCAAACAACTGCTCTGTTTTCATCCTTCTGATGCTGCAAACATTTTAAGAGACCTGATCAGGAAAGGGTATAACAGAAACTTAGAGTTAAGATAGGATGCAAACGTGTTCCAGGAGCTCTTTAACTACTATTCAAAAGTATTAGGTTTATTTCTATCCTGTGACACAAAATTTATGTATAATCTTTATTCAGACATTTAACCCTTTTTTTACCTTTGTATCCTCTCCTAAAATGTGAAGATCAGTACTTCTATCATACCCTGTTTTAAGAAAAATCCATTCCAAAGTGAAGTGGACAGCAACTACAAAAATCTAAGTACCTCAAAACTTGCACCACCAAGACTTGGTGTGTTTAGTAAAAAAATTAAGTATAGCTAATTTGTGCATTGCACCTAATTTGTTCCTTTGTAACAGGACTTATATCTTAATTTTAATAAATCTGTATAAGAAACATTGAAACAATGAACAAATTAAAAATGGAAGTTTATAGAAATAAAGGAAAATCAAAACTATGGACTATCAAAATTACCACCCCTCAGAAAAGAGGTGTTTGATACATACCTTTGGTTATGGGAAAGGAGGAAGGGAGACACCAGCTTGAAGATGTGTGAATATAAGCACATGAAGCATGGCATGCCAACAGTTACAGCAAATGTTTGTAAATTGAAATACTGTTTTACTTTGGATAGATCTGCTTATTAATTCACAAACAGCAGACGTACTTCATTGGGCATACATCTTCTATTTCCCCATTATGCACAGATTCATGGCTCAGTACCTAGCATGCTGGCAGATGAAAAGATTCTGAAAAAAAATACTTTTTATACATTCTGTTGTGTTAAATTCAGTTACATGGCATCTGATTAGGCTGCTGGAAACTAGAATGATGAATTGCAAGAAAACATGATGAGACATAACAAGCCGCAACAAAGTTGGCCAGAGTGTAAGAAATGCGCATGAAGCAGTGAGTTAAAAAGATACATAGGTATGAATCCAAATAATCAACAACATCTAAGTGGCACACCACCTGGTGTGAGGGGCAACACAAGAAAAATTTTCTGTTTCTTTGGTCCTGAGTTCTTCCATGGTGGGCTTATAACTTTGAATAAGTAATAGCTTATGAAGGCAACAAGCAATTGAATGAGCAGCTGGCAATTGGTAAGAGATTGTCCTGGGTTTAGCAGTAGCAGTCATTTTTTTCTTCTTCATAGTAACTGGTGC
>JBAFWW010027020.1:17292-27714 GCA_036873685.1 Agapornis canus
CTAGATGATCTTAAGGTCCTTTCCAACCCTAACTGTTCTATGATTCTATGATTATTTCTCCTATTATCCATCACAAACAAAAAAACTCAAACAGAAAAACACACCAGGGCAAGTCAGTCTAGGAGAAAAAAGACAAATGGGAGCAGGAGAATCACAAAAGGGCCCTAGCAAGCAAATACATCTTGGCCAGGTAGCCAGAAAATGGAAACAAACAAAAAACCCAGGAATAAGATACAGCATCATAGCTAGGGCAGAGGACAGAGAGAGCTGACAACTCATAGGCACAGGGAGATGAGAGGGAGCACAGTCTGAAGGAATCTATTGCTTGATACAAACTCCATGGGTTTAGTCCTCTCAGAAGAAACAAGTACATCCAAAATACGCAGAAACAGGCCAGTTTGGATGGGGCTTTGAACAACCTGGCCCAGTGGAAGGCACGAGGGTGGAACTGTCTTTAAGGCTGCTTCCAACCCAGACCTTCATGTGATTCTATGAAATATAAAGGAAATATTTGACATAGGAGAGGTGGAAAAGCAGGAAAGCAGGAATGCTGAAATTGGTTGCAGTCTGCATCGAAAACATATAAAATGAACTGGTTTATATATGCAGTTACAAAAATCTGAGGAGAGCAGAGTTTAAAAGGGAGCTCTCCCCTTCTTTCATGCCCTCAATGAACAGCATTCACTCTCCGCGCACTCCCGCTAGCAGGCAGGCAAAGCATGTTCTCACCAGAGACATGACAGCCCTGGAGAAGACAGAAGCAGGAGTCAGGGAGATCAAGGGAAGGCTGGAGTTACAAGTGGTTTGAGGGCACGGTATCTGTCAGAAGAGGGGATGGGATCTTCAACACATTCAACAACAAAATCAATGCTTGCTCTTCCACACCGCAACCATGAGAAGGGAACACGCCAACCAGATCTGTCAAAGGCAGCAAGATGAAAAACTTGGTGCCAAGGGGTGGAGAGGATAAGCATTAACCCAGGTCTCAAAGCAGACTAACTGAATTACTGAACAGCTGGAAATTGCCTGTAAAGAAGGGAGAAACCCTTCTCCTAGAGCACAGCGACAGCATGTTTACCACATACTGTGAACCCACAATAAAACAGCATTAATCCTTTTAAGAGTTGGAGGAGACATGCTATTAAAATCTCAGATCAAGTGCTAAGTGGAGTGGCTTCCTAACCTAATGTTTTGACTTGTAACAGAATGTGTTACTAATTAAACTCTAGTATTTAGTGAAATTCAGGTGAAAAAGGGCTTTTTTGGTACTTCAAACAGATCTTTGTACATCATTCCAATAAAGGATTAGTGCTGGAGATAATAACTGTTTATATTTCATGTGGAGATGTTTCAGATAAAACCGGAGGTATTGCTCCACACAGATTTTGGAGTTTGGTCAAAGCAACAAACATCATACTGCCGTAACAGCTGAAAGGAGACAAAATGTTCATTTAAAACTGCTTGTTTTATTCTGGAATAGTTTATATTTAACTCACCTAGCAGCAAAAGATGCCTAAAAGTCTGGAAACTTGGTCACCAATATCCCTGACAGACTCATTTAAGTTTCCATTTAGGTTGTAGAGAACAGCAGGGGAGAGCAAAGTAATTATGGAATCAGATTCCAGATTTCAGTTCACAGCACATGGAGAAAAGATGATCCCAGCAGAAAGCATGCTCTTGGACTATACAAACCAGTGCCCAGACTTGCAACAAATACTGCACATTAAAATCTTCACTGAAGAATTAATATGATCTCAACAGAGGCAAATGGAGAAAAATGCAGCAGGGTGACTGGGAGTCAAGTATTGGAAAAAAAGGACCACCTACTCAGCATCTCAGAATAAGTGGGGGGTTTTAACAGGCTTTTTAATGGGGGGGATGTTTCTTTTTTGCCATAAACTTGAACAAAAAATGGAAAATTATCTCATTTGGGGATATTAGAATAGATAGTTGTATTTCATTCAAAATTGAGGCCATCATCTTCACATCTCAGAGCAGGTTGTGATTTACTGCCTTTTCAAAACGCTGCAAGCAGGAAAACATTTTTACACCACTAGCAGCGAAATTTCACATAGGGACAACATCAAGGGACAATAAATGATCACATCTAGGCAGAAAAGTGATCTTTAATTTTCCACCTGTAATGTGACATCTTTTCAAAAAATTGTGCTTACCAGTATCACTAATATCTACCTTAATAATGAACAAGGAAGTCAGTAAGAAAAAAAGCTCCTCTTAAAGACTAATTTTCCTGAAATCTAAAACCTAAATATTCCAGTCCCAGTTGAGGAAATAGAGGCAAAGGGGTGGGTCTTTTTTGGATTTAGATACCTAAAGCAAAAACAAATGAAGAGAAACACTGGATGAAGTCAGATATAAAAAAGATTTAAGAAAAGAAACATAATACAAAACCACACCAAAATCCACTGTATTTCAAGTCATTAGAAACCTGTCAAACATTTTATTCCCAAAGAAGTATTAATGTATTTCATCTGCCATTCAACATCCTACATCCTGTCACTAGGCAAAACATCATTTAACATGAAGTATAAAATGAATTAACATAACCGTGCAACAACTAATGGATAAAAAAGACTTGTCACTTACTGGCTGATTCCTTCAAAAGAAGCTTCTTTGGTGACGTTTCCGCTATCAGTATTAACACCACGCTAGGAGGAAAAAGATGAAAAGGACCATGACTCTGAGCTGAACATGAGTATTTAAAGCATACATCATGGGGAAAACCTGACTGCAGTGAATCTTTAGGACAACTTATATGTAAGTTTACTTGAATTACTATAATTGAAATCCCAGACTTTCATAGGATACCAACACAGAATTTAGGTTAGGATGTGCTGCTTAGGAGTAGGGCAGGCTTTGATTTCTAATTCCCTTATGTCTTGAGAGGGAGTTAGGAGACCTTTATAGTAACAAAGGGCAAGAAAGTAACAAAAGGACAAATTTTTTTCTAAAGTAATTTCATTTAAAAATAAATTATTACACCCTGCCTTGGCAACGTTTATTATTTAAATTTCCATGCCATTCCCCTACAGTTTTCCATTCAAGCAAGTAGCATAAGCAAGAGTACTTTGGCTGCTACACAGCAGACGAACACTGTGCCTGGGAAACCCTGTGGAGCAACATTACAGCTCCATAACAAAAAAAAGACCAAAGGGAAAAAGAAAAAAATTTCCAATAAGGAAAAAAAAAAAAAAAAAAAAAAAAAGAAGAGCTCTTCCCTTCTCTGCACACTTCTTCAGTGGGAGGAATATGGAAGAATCACAGTTCCTTCCTCTCAGCCAAAAATAAGGTTAAAATTCTTCACACAACAGGATGTTCATGAAGTGAGAGCTACTAAAGAACTTGATGCGCAGAAATGCAGATGAAGAAGTACAAGGTGACCAAACATTCCCTTTCCCACTCATTTCTCTTAAAGAACACAAAAGAAAATTATAAGGTCATCTTTTATATGTGTATGTATACAAATGTAAGTAGAAGAAAGATTGAAAACTTTTTAGGGCCTCTGCTCTTAATGGATAAAGAAATCGTATCTCATGCTATGTGACTGCTTTAAGGAGGGATTGTTTTTGTCTGGTCATTGGTAAATCCAGAAGCTGCCACTGCATTTGCTGTAAGGGAAAGTTCAGTCAGCAAATTATTTCATACAGTTTATATAAAAAATTTGTCAAGCAGCTGGGAGAGGTGATGGGGAAGAAGAAACTTGCAGGCTGTAAACCCATTCATCCATCCTCCTACCAGAGAAATAAGAAGCACCACACAAAATACTTGGCAGGCATTTGGTATCACCCCCTCCTTCCAGCAGTTGTTCTTATCAACTTTATGCAGGTAAAGTGTACCCTGAATCCTTAGGGGAATCCCACAGAAAGGCCCTAACATGCTCATGACATGACCAGAACAGTGTAAAACATAA
Organism: Agapornis canus; assembly: GCA_036873685.1. Lineage (NCBI taxonomy): Eukaryota > Metazoa > Chordata > Aves > Psittaciformes > Psittacidae > Agapornis > Agapornis canus. The sequence goes on from JBAFWW010027020.1 coordinate 21,224, forward strand.
AAGGAGTTTGCAGTCATTGTACACAGGCTGGAGGATAGCATGGGTGATGATAGATAGGCTTGTCATGTTTTACCAGAAAACAAATAAAGCTTTTGGCAGCAAGAATACAGACTGGAATGCCCGACGTTATAAATCTTTACATCATGGAGGAGCCAGAAGTCTAGATGACTATACACAGGTGGCCTCAAATTTGGCAAAGATGGGGGGGGAAATATTTTGAATAACAGTTCAAAGAAATGCTGAATAAATTGATCTCTTCATTAAAAAACGTGAATAGTTATTATTCAGAATATGACTCACCAAAGTAAGAAGCACAGAAGGGTTCTTTGAAGCCAAAACACTGGATATCTAAAAAGACATTTTATATTGCTATTAATTTTTTTTTTCTTCCTCAGAATCACACTGGTAACACTTTCATGAACATGTGCTGTATACAAAGTAAACAAGCTGCAAAGACAAAAACACTCCTCTAGTATTTTTCAGATATTGAAGTATTACCTGAGACATGCAACAAGTCAGTAGATCACAAAACATCTAGACAGAAATGCAGTGCCTAAACTGATGGTGTCCTTTGGAGACATAAATACCAACTAGAACTTAAAATTAAGTCTACTGTCATCATTTGGAAAGTAGAGGAAATACCAGCCAAAAAGCTGTTAATGTCACACAGAAATAGTAAGAAACAAGGCACTATATCCTCAAGGTAGTACTACATATAAAACACACACGCATTAATATTATTAGCTAATAATTAGCTAATAATAATGTGCTAAATACTTAGTAATGAGTATTTGCTGTTACTCTCACTGGTCATCTTTTGCTAATACTTCCATCAGGCTCCTTCAGTATCTTTCAAACATTTACAAACTAAGAACAAGATCACTGGGCTTGTAGAGAAGTAGGCTCTCAGAGCAACTGCAGAAAGGCGGGCACTGAATTACACATTTCTTGAGGCAATGAACAGATGACATCATTCCATGGTGTGGAATTTTAAAACAGCTTAATAGCATACTAATAATACTAATGAAAGAAAACATATGGCAGTGAGGTTCAAAAACACCAATTCCACATTTTTCTTTTCCTCCCCATGAAGTATCAGGATTACACACTTACACAAGTTGGTCATTTGTTGACATAAAACTATCCTGTAAATAAGGCCCCCAGTGTTCTAATGGTGGAAAACCAACTCCTTGGCAAACCGTGAAAAAGTTACATAAAGCTGAACAGCTTCTGAATTCAATACATGCAGTTCAGGTGGAAAACAGCATTTGTTCTGGGACAGTTTACTGGTTCCCATAGAAGTTTTTAAGCAGAAAGCAAGTAGATAACAGAAATGCAGTACAGGCATTAGTTGACAGAAAGTGACACAAAAACAACTAAGGTGACCCAAAATAAAAGTGATTTTTAAAAATAAACCATGTATTTTCCACTTGCAATTTTCAGCGTCTGACAGGTAAGCATTGGAGCACTTGTGTTCTACATGACACACACGTCAAAAAGCAATGTCTCCACAGCTTCCTTCACCCCAGGCTACTGAAATACAGGATCAGACTTCACTTCATAGCTGGACTCATTATGAAAATGAAAAGAAACACCCTCACAGCTGATGAGAGCAGAATTTTTGGTCTAGTGTGTCAGTTACTGCTCTGCAGGGACAGAAGTATCACAGTCTTCCTTTTCAAGCTGCTCTCTATGAAAATCACGCACAGAGCTTGGCAGGAAAACTGTCCTCACCCCGCTGTGCTTTTCTACCAAAGAAAAGACAACTGGACAGGTGGAAAAGTATACAAGCATCTGCTCAGAAATGAAACGAGAAACCTACCTAAGCAAGTCACACTTGTATTAAAAAATACGAACATATTTGCTTGTTCAAATATTAGAATGATTCAATGATTAAGAGTAAGGAAGACAGCCTTTCTTCACAGGTTTTTGGAGTTATAAAATAAATGTCAGCTTCCAAGTCAGAGCAAGGACACACAATGTCACTGATAGCAATCTTGTCAAATCTCCAAGGCATTACAAAAAATGTATAACAACATGTTACTGTTGGGTTAATTTGTAGACTGACAGGTCTCACAATGCAAAAAAACATGTCTATAAGATCATTTTTTGATTAAGCCTTTAGTGTTCAGCTGAAAATGGCAGTCTTTAAAGAAAAGGAAAAATAATAAATAACAAGTGCTTTACTAGAATGAAGGACCATGTCCAGTAACTTGGAGGGGGAAAAGTCCCACCAAATCAGGAGATATCCAGTAAGCAGAGTACTATAATTAAGCAACCATTGCCATGCATTGATTTTCTATTCACAGAATAATATTCAGACACACAGAGAACTCACCTCATTCACATAGTGGACTTCATCCACAGAGTATTTTTTCTTGATGAATTCAGGGGCATGAATCCTTTGGAAAACAACAAAAAGAAATATTTGGTATTAGTTTTACTGTTTGTTGTAGTTTAACTGTTGCATTTAATCAGGCCACAGACAAAGAAATAATATCCTCTACTATCACAACACAATCAAATATGAGGAATGTTTTAATAATCTTATCCTTGACCCCATTTCTCAAAACAGGAGATTACACAGGAAGTTGCCACGGCTACAAAAAATCAGTGTATTTTAATCCAGTCCATTGATACTTAGATTTCATGGTCTCCTCTGGAATTAAAGTGTGACACCCACCCCCCCCCACCCATTCACTCTACACATGCCAGTTTTGTTAAAGATTTTTGCTATTGATATACAACTTTCCACTTACGAGATGCTGGAAGGATGTGGGATAGTAAAAGAGTGGTGTTATATTCAAAGAATGAATGAAACACTAATTTTGTACCTGATTTTCTCTGATTACAGTCCTTACCCATCCCCCACAGCTGAAAAAAAACCACATTCAACACAATTGTGAAACTGTAATCTCAAGAGAAAAAATTTTAAAAAAAACCACTCAGCTTACACCATTCTACAGAGTTACAAAAACAGAAGAAAAATGTGGCTGGAAGAGCTGGAGTTTGGAGGATCCCCTGCATTTTGCTTCCTGAGTCACAGCAGGAGAGCAAACCTTCAGCCTTTTAAACTACAAGAACCCAAGAGCAACTAGAGAAAGAATAAACTAAGCTGGAGAGTGAATAATATTTCTAACCCTTGCAGTGAGGAAGAGCAGAAGTGGTGAGACAGTGCACTCAGGATCTTTAGGAGACTCCATAACAAAGACCCATGCCATTGCTGCCTGCAGTATCTAGTGGCCAGAGCTCTGATTTACACCATTTTTTCAATCTTATGTACCTGGTTTTTATTTTACATTCCTTCATACTCCAAACAGCGCTGGGCTGAGGCACGAACAACAACATGAAAGCACTTATGGTGTTCTCAAGCAGTAAATCACAGATTATTTTTTTTTAGAATTTATTTATTTGTGAAAGTACTACCCAGAAGTAACACAAGAACACCTCATAGCATACTCCCTTTTGCAATGCTCCTTTTGTGGACTCTTCCCATCAGTGTTGGAGATTTCAAAGCAATTATCATTTATCTTATCTCCCTGGCTAATTTCACATATGATTAAAAAAAAAAAAAAACACTACATCCTCTTATCTTTCTGTACCTTGTATTTTATAGCTCCCTTTTCCATAACCTCCATATAGCTCCATAACCTCCATATAGCTCCAACTTTTCCATAGCCTGTTTTTCCTGCAGGCATCGTTTCCTCTCCTTCGTTTCTCACACACTGAAGTACTTTAATATTCCAGAAACATTATGAACAGATTTAGCACATTCCACTTTTGTTCTTTTTTGCAGTTTCAACTAATTCATCTGGTATCAGAAGAATCACCACTGTAAAACCAGCTAATTTATGGGTAAGAGTAATTTACAGTAACATATGCTCTTTAGAGCAATACCGCCAAAATACCATTTACATTTAACCGCATTGTTTGAATTGAGGAACTGCTTCTTGCAAATATTTCTTAGAAGTATGCACAAAAATGTGCTGGATTTTATTCACTTCATTTAATGCAGCTGAAGTAGGAGTAGTTCTCACTTTTAAAAGGCCAGTAAGATAACTTTTGTTTGTTCACCAAGCTATTTTTCAACTTTTTGTTTTGTTTTGGTTAGTTGCTTCCTACCATTGTGTGGTCTACAGCACACTGATGATGACTGAATTCTTTGGTTAGGGTTTAATATTAATCCATTATTAATTCCACTCTGGCTGCAATCCCTCCAACATATCTTATGAATACAATCTCTCTTTTGGGGAAGAAAAGTAGCTCATCATCCTTTCAAGGCTGCAGATTTTTTTTCTACTTTGAGAGAAAGAAAACACCAGTTTCCCACAATCCTCTGTCTCCTCTCTGTTGTTAAGCTAGGTTATCTTTCAGGTACTTTCGACTCTACCAAACCTAGTGACAAGCCATCACATTTCCCAGATGTACACCTCCTTGCTGGTCTTGTTCTTCCTACCTTGCTCACAAGTCAGCAAGACCTTCAGTATGAAGTACAGCATGAGACTTATCAGCTCCTCTCTGAAGCACTGAAGAGCTCTGCCTTGCTTCTTCAGGCACTTTCCTCCTCTGACTAGACAGTAAAATCGGTTCACATACACTTCCAACAAACTACCATCCCCTATCCACCCCACAGGAGCTGTGATGCTGCAGCACTGAAGCTACCCCTCCCACTGGGAAGATTTCTGCAAAGATCTACTCTATTGCAGAACAATACGGGTAAACAGAAAAAGTGCACATAGAAGCCTACACTAGACTGGAAGAATTCTGTGCTGCACGGACTGAAAAGTAGTGTAGAGGCAAAACAGAAGCTCAGGGGGAAAGAGGAGAAATTAGATTCTCGTTGACACTTTTCCATATTCTCTCCAGTCTCTTTTTTTTCCTCAGTTTAGCAGGGACCTATGAGAGGTGATTATGTGCCAACACCATAGGTACTGTAAAAAAGTCTCAGTGAAGAGTTCTTTAGCAGATGCGGGGCTCCGTATTCATTTTTACATAATTTAAATGTAAAACAGGCTGAGGTCTAACACTGACCATCACTGCCACAAGAATGGTACTTTTCACACTCACTGGCATTGTGAAAATTATATTCAGTTATACTAATTTCAAGTACATCTGATACTTCACAGAGAAAAGTAGTGCTTCTCCCTACAAATAACTCTCAGGCACATAGGATAAGTTAACTGGTTACAATCTTTTGTAATTTTGGCTTTGTCCTTTGCAACGCTGCTGCAGGTTGCCAGTTTCAAAATTCTGATTAATCAATGCAGAGACTACACACACACACACAAAAAAAAAACCAAAACAGTGCAAACCATAAATTAATTAGAAGGATTACCCAAGTGGAGGACATGATCCCGGATATTACTGCATCATGTCTCTCCTTAACTATCAAAAAACTCCAAAACCCCTTTTGTAAACAGATGCAAACAGAAACAATGGCATCATTTTTGCAGGTTTTGGAGCAGATGTGCAAAAACTTTAGATTCCCTGGCAAAAACCTAAAAAGAATAATACACTGCCATCCTAAAAAGCTCAATATCTTTCCCCTTTAATTTTATATTCCAGTCAAGCAAATACCAGGGTTTGTTAGCAATGTCAACAGTATCATGCCCAAGTGCATATGCTCAAGAGGCTAGGCAAAAATCTGGCACCTCATGGTTTATGGCCATTAGAGAGAAGACAGGAGAGTCCAGAACTTCTATTTATTTATAATACAGTCCTCATTTTTTCCACCCCTTAAACAAGAGAGCGTCTCTAGTTCACCACTTAGAACACATCACAATTTCCAGTCCAGTGAAAAAACTTGAGTTATTTTGTGTTAAACATTAAAGCTGTTAACATTCTGCTGATACTTCCTACATAACTCTTTCCTCTTCCATTTTCTTTCAAGCAATCTAGCTCAGCTACTTCATTTCTTACTCTCAAGATCTTCATAGAAATTGGGAAACACGGAAGACAGTGTAAAGATGTGAAGCTACATTTTAAAGAGAAGATCTGAATTGTTACGTGCTGCCTCATTTTAACAGCTAAGGTTTTATTAAAGCACCAAATATTGAAGATCCAATATTTATCCAAGATTTCAATCATAGCAAGTGACAAGTTTATTATAAACAAAATTCTACTGAGGTAGCAATGGGAAAAAGAGGAGGAGGAGCTGCAGCAGTACTTTTACTACAAAAATACAGTATGAAACATTAAGGCAGACAGTAAAATAAGACACCAAGTTAGCTGTACCTCATTTCTCTTACATATCAATCAAACAGGAAAATCACCAGCCAAAGAATAAGGGAGTGTAGTATTAAAAACTAGTAACCAGGATTCCCAGTCAGTCGATCAGCTTACTGAAATCTTCCAAGTTTATTCTGAAATTTTCCATTTGGTTTAACTAAATTTACAATGGTACATGATGGCATTTTAAAAAAACAAGATGCTTCACCAAAACATAATGTTGTGGTTTAAGCCGAGGTAGTAAATCAGAACCACACAGTCTA
>JBAFWW010027020.1:28078-44417 GCA_036873685.1 Agapornis canus
CCAGGCTGAAAGTCAAAAACACAGCACTGCACCAGCTACTAAGAAGGAGAAAAAACGACTGCTACTGCTGAGCCCAGGACACATAATCTCATCACATCAGCAATAATTTTGACAGGCCACAGTATCACAACTGGCTCCACTTAAGGGTCAATCCTTCTAACATGAATGTAATACTGACTCCTCTGTTTATCCGTCAGTAAGATGAACAGCTTTGATAGCCTACCTGTAAGTACACAAAAAAACCCATATTTTTAAGCTTTTATATAGCTGGACAACCTCAGTTTCTTTTCGGTATTTTATTAACCATGATGTATTTCCACTTGAAGCCCAATAAAAACTTGGTCTCATTGTCTAAAACCATTTTAAACCTGTTGTTCATTACATTGCACAAGAATTCATAACAGCAAACCTTAAGAGATTTGTACAAATTTGACATTACTGTAAGAATTCCATTAAGCAACATTTCTTTGTATTCTAAAGGACTCTGGAGCAATAGCCTCGTAATATCAACATGATAAAAGAGTGTTCTAGTCTTCAGAACTGCATTCAGAAGAGAGGTACAAATGAGATGGATCTAAATCACAAGTGCCAAAGAAAAACTGTGAACAGAATTTATAAGAGTCAATAGCTATTCCTGAAATAAACTCCAACTGCTAATATATTTGCAACCTAATTGTTGATATACATGCACATGTATATGTTTTCATTTGCATCTAAACGTTCTTCCAGGCAATCCTTAATATATGTAACAACTTATTCCTACCGGTTGCTTTGTACTTGCATTTCTTAATGCTTCTAGGACAGATATTCAGTTTTTAGCTTTTACAGTAGATCAGCTTTAAAATGAAATTCAGTTTTCCTGAAGCAGTCCAATTTAGCTTTTCTTCAGCATTTCAGTTGGAGGTTGTCATTCAAGATTACTTGTTTTACTGCACAGCCTTGAATGTAAAACTATTCACATTGGAAGAAAATATTCTTAATGGTATGTTCATTACAAAAATTTGAGAAATTCTAGTTAGGACTAATTTCAAAACATCCAAAATAAAGAAATAGGTGTATCATAATATAAGCTCTGATGTGAGGCAACCATTCTCCAGCAAAAGGAAATACTAAGTTAATAACACAGCACAGACATTAAAACAGGCACTCTGATCACAAACACTATCAGTGAATAGACATTAGGGACAAATAATGAGAATCACCAGCCATTCCTAAGCACTGAATCTGACTTTAGCCAAAAAAAACAACAGCATTAACGTATTTTTTTAAAGTATTAGTAGGAACCTCTAAATGAAAGTCAACAACCATTTTGATGATCTCTTACTTGTATGTCAGGGAGGAAGACAGCAAGTACTGACACAAAGCAAGACATGCCATACTAAGAACTATATCCTGCAATTAAAATACAGATGCACAAGTCTTGTCCACTACTTACTATCTTTCAGATCCACAGCTCCTAACAGTTACCAGAAAGTGATGTTCTTAGAAGCAGTAACTAAAGGCAAGAATTAACAAAGTTGAAACAAACAGGCAATTATCAAAGACACAAACCATGACAAAATCTAAAGCAGAAAGGTTTCTACAAAATATTGTTCGGGGTACAGTGCTCTCTTAAAAGGTCCTAAGAGTATTTTTGCCTAAAGTGCATGAGAAAGTGTTCAAGCTCATAGCACAAAATCAGAAGAGATAGCTTCTTCATGCAGCGAGACAGAACACCGAAACCTAGCAAACTACACATTAAAGCTTCCTGCTTTACACGGATGTAGAAGTACTGCTTCCTCCATTCCACCCTTTCACATTCAGAGGAATAGACATAAATCACCACTTTGTTTTTAGCAAGTAGTCTGTACTAAGCAAAGTAAATGCCTACATTAGCCTGCACATAGTGCCTGATGAACTTGGCAACGCAGCATGTCCATATTTCCTGCCAGCAAATCCCCGACTGAGTTACATCACATTTATCCTCACTCGCATGAGGGGAAACACACATACAAGGATTAAATTGAACAAACACAGTCTTCAGCAACTTAAGTTCTACACAGTCAACAAGTCATTTCTCAGGACTTGCTTAAAGCAGAGTAAAAGTTTCAGTGAGACTGCATACAAAGAATAAAAGCCTTTGCAAAAATTAAAGCAGAAGAATAGAAATACATCAGTAAAGCACGCAGAGCTGAAGGAGGAAAAGTGGATACAAAAGCTGTGCTTTAATGCTGTCAGAGATTCACCAATAAACTCCCTTCTCATTACAATATCATCAAGTTAACAGATGGTAAAGCGTTAACCAAACAAGGTGGTGTCGAGAACTGGTAGGAAGAACAACACAGGAGGCTTTAGAAGATATCTGCAGAGGTTCCTGACTTTGCCCAAAAAAATGCAATCCCCTATATACCCAAAAGGAATTTCACTATCTCAAATAAGAAGATTAAGAGGCATCAAGATAGACTTGAAACAATTCTAATGGTCTCACAGGCAGCCTCCAGCAATGTTTTGACTACCTTAACACCATTCTCTTTCCACATTTGCATAGATTCCTGGTTTATCCTTTGAAGGACAGAAATACCTGCATACACAGAAATTCAGACTCCATGCTCCTTTTATCAGTCCAAAGCAAGACGGATTTTGAGAAAATAACAGAATTTAAAAGAAACTGAACTGAAGATTAAGACTCAAGCTTATATGACTTGAAAAGGTAACCAAGGCTGTAACTGAAGCCATATTTAGCAGAGGGATGGAACAGTAGAGTCCACATGCATGATGCTGGACACAGGATGCTGGGTATATGATACCAGACTTCCCAGTGCCTCCACACCCAGGCTATACAGAAGCAGAATAACTATGAACAACATACAGACTACCGAACTAATGAAATCAGAAATAATGTATTGAGGAGACTCTCATGGTTCTTCCTAATAAAAGACAGGCTCTGAACTACCATTTCAACTACTTCAAACATACAGTCTCACTGCTCCTGCTCAGCTATTCCCAACACAGGCATTCCCAAAAGATGAAAAGTTCTTTAGGCTTTCTATAAATTCTAACTCAAGAGGCAGTGCCTCAATAAGACATTTAAGAGATACTACTAAGAGCTACCCAAAATCACAGAACACTTGCTATTGGTAACCTTTGCTTTATTTCTCTTTGCAAATAACACTTACCCTTGGAGAGAATGGCTCTCTACAGAAAAAAATTGTAACAAAGAAAATGTTTATACACCGAAATCCCTGAAAGATTTCTTGTAGAGTAAGACTGCTGACAAATGCTCATTAGACATCTCTCTTCCCCAAAAAAAGGGCACAAGATGAATTACAATAATTAAAAGGGTAAGTATAATTTCTAGGTCACTATGTAACACCCAAACACTGGTTTCAATTCATGCTTCCTAACTGAAAAAGTTACATACCAAATTTGTCAATAGCAGATGTTTTCCTTTTACTTTGAAAAAATGCCTATACTGGGTGAAAACAAGCAATACTTTATATGCCACACATAAAAGTGCTACAGCAAGCTCTGGAATGTGTGCAGCATGTTCCACACCTTCCATATTAATTGGGAATAGCATCAAAGAAAGCTATACTGTTGTTTACAGCAGCATTAAGATGACCTGTACAGCTTTAGGAAGGGGATGATAATAGTCCCATCTTACCGCTTGTAAAGAAAACTAAACAATAAAGAAATTAACTTGCCATAACACCACACTGGGCAGAAAGAAAAGGCATAACCTATCCTTGCAGATAGTGCTGGATTCACCATGGCACTTTGCTCTGTAACAAGAAGTATCTGGCATGCCCCAGGATTTGGGTTGAGGCCACACTCTGACACCCAGAGCTCCAGCAGGTGCACAGGCAATGGGGTGCACAGCAAGTAAAACACAATCTGCCCAGTTTTCACTCACAGGTAGCTTTCAAGAAGCATTAATATTGATTGCGCTTTTCCCTATCCTATTTTAACCAAACAACTGGGGTTGGTTTTCCCCTTTGTATGTTTCTCAACAGAACAAACACCCACAGAGTCCTTCCTGTGCATACAGACACAGCACATGCCACAGGGAATAAAAAAAATAAAGAAAATGGTTAACATCAAGAGCTGAAAACATGGAATTCTAGAAGTGCAAGAAGAGAGGCACCACTGTAGCTATTTCACTTGGGAGTTTTCTTACTGAAGTGCCTTCTCAAATCCAGGCTGACAAGAAGCTGAGGCAGTTGCACAGCAGAAGGCAGTGTGGAGGTGCAGAACCTTGTTGGAGCACTGCTGGAAAATCCGTGGGTATTTCTTTTGCTGCAGCCTACCTTCCTACCAACAGCAGCTGAGTCCTTGGAGGAAAAGCATGTGGCACACCTGATCAAAAGAAAACTTGGATTTTCTGGTAAATCAAAATGTTATTGGGAGTTTATAACATTGAACTTGATGTTCCTGCTAGCACATGAAACAAAGTATAAAATAAGAAATGCCTGGTGGGGCTTATCATCATTGCATGGCGTACCACAGGAATCAGACATGCGCAGGCAAGACTTAAAACTTTCTCATGCTGTGGTTTGAAGCCACATCAAGACATAAAAAAACCTCTAACGCAGCACTGTCAAGCAGATTTACTTAGTTCTGGCTCCATTTCTCAGTACACCCAAATCAAAAAGGAGAGGAAACAGAAGCACTTTCACACTTAGCAAATCATCAACTTGTGCATCCAGTTAAAGGTGTATGTTGGCAGAGACTACAAATCAATGGACTGGTATAAATTACTATTATTGTTTAAAACAGTCTCAATGAGCAATACAAGGAAACCTAAGCAGCTGGAAAGCAAAGATTTATAAAAATAATTACTGAAGTAAAACTCGTAGAAACAATACACATTCATCCTGGAGCAGCAAAGCTCATGCACAGTTAGAATACTGAGTCAATGACTAAACTAAGACAAATGACTAATCATTTGAGAAGTCAGAGCATTCAAGCAGCACGATTTAGAGAAAACCAACCATGTGTAAACTGGCAAGAGCAATCCACACACTAATTATTCTGTAAAAGTAATTTTTATCCATAGAGAAATTAGGTACTAAATGAATGGGAGACAGAAATGGAAATCACTGTACTACAGAGAACTGGAATCATGGAAAATAAGCAGCACGGACAACTAGACAAGTAAGTCTAGTCAATCAAACGCAACCAGTTTTATTGTACAGTTTTGAAAAGACTGGATGAAGGGTGAAGTAACCGATGTACTATCTGAATAACAGTAAAACATTTGATAAAAATCTCTCTCCAAAATAAACTGAAATTTGCCTGGACAGGAGCACTACAATGTGACCTGAAACCCAATTACTAGTCATAATAAAAAAAGTGAAAAGCCTGAAGCAGAAACTAAAAATAAATAAAGAGATAAAAAGATGAGCTTTTCAAGGGCTGGGAAACCCTCCAACCACTACACTGAAAACTGCTGTATCCATTTAGATTGATGTTCTCAGAAGTTAAAGTGATAAACAGCAATGGACTGAAGTCTTGATTAGTGGGGTACTGCAAAGTCTGAAATTAGTTCTGAGCTATTCACAACCAGAAACAGGACATGAATATGTTCATGAGATCCACAGATGGCATTTGCAGATAGTAACAAACTTTGCAGATAAATTGCAATTGCCAGTTGGTATATGTTATGGTTTAACTCCAGACAGCAACTAAGCACCATGCTGCCACTCACTCACACCCCTCTACCCTCAACCTCAGTAGGATGGGGAGGAGTATCAAAACAAAGGCAAAACCCATGGGGTGAGATAAGAACACACTAATAATTGAAATAAAGTAAAAAATAACAATGATAATTATAATAATAATGATAACAATAGGAAATAAAAAGAGAGGGATAAAACCCAAGAGAGAAACATGATGCACAATACAACTGCTCACCACTCACTCAGCTGATCCCAGATCAGAGATCAGTGGCTTTTGGGCAATTCCCCCCACTTTCTATACTAGGCATGACATGCTGTGGTACGAAATATCCCTTTGGCTAGTTCAGGTCAGGTGTTCTGGTCACGCCTCTCATCACTGGCAAAGCATGGGGCACAGAAAAGCCCTTGATTTAGCTTAAACGCTACTGAGCAACAACTACAATATCAGTTGTAATCAACACCATTCTCAGACTAAAGCCAAAACACAGCACTGCACCAGCTACTAGAAATGATAGACATGGGAAAAGAAAACACTAAATGTGTTTCACTTTAGACAAAAAATGACAAGAAAAAGTACAAGCAGATGGCATGACACATCAGTGCAGAAGGTAAAATCAAAGACTATCTGAATACACAGCTCCAGAGTATTCTATGGAGAAGAGGAACTGTATGCACATCAATAAAACTCATTTAGAAGTATCACATACTTTTCTGAAGGCAGTAAAATGTCTCAGCTTTGCTGAAGTCAGTCAAGTTTAATCACCAAAAACCAAAGGTTAATTTTGGTTGTAACCTACTTAGAAAATTATGACAATGTTTAAGAAGCTCCCTCATCAGGTCACTGAGGAAACATTCACATTTGAAAAGGATTTCATAGTGCTTTATTACAGCTCCAAAGCGCCACACCAAGGTTCAGCTTCGCAAATACAGATAGCTTCCAATCAAATAAATGGAAAAAAAAAAATGTTACTTACAGTGGATGCAATGCTAGATTAGTGTTGTTATACTTACTAATCAGCCATCAGGGCTTCAAAGAAAACACAGGAAATTGCACATAAACATTGCTCTGTCCCATTTAATATGTATTTCTAAAGTTAAAACATGAAAGCGTTAAATATTTTTGTTTTCCATCAAAACCCCTCTTTATGTGGCAAGGCAATTAAGTTATTTTGGCATCCGCTCCACACAAAGCAGCTGCGGTACAGTATGTTTTACTTTGTAAGATATCTTTAATCAGCACACTGACTAGTTCTGCCATTTATAATTAAGGAGGTAAATGGCAGGTGCAGCATTAATTAGTGAAATTGAAGTCTCTGTGCAAGACATGTACTCATACCAACTTAATGCTTCTGAGGAACAGAAATGATTGCTAACAACTTTGCACACAAAATGGCTAGGTAAGATCATGCTAAAAATGAGAGGCACTTACAACACAGTTACGTTTCTGAAGCTTTACAATCTTGTATTACCAGATTTATTTCTGAAACTCTTCCTGCAAAAGTAGGAATAGAAAAATACTGCAGGAGGCCAAGAGTAAGACATCCTGTGAGAGTCTTTGTTTCTGCCTTAAAATCAACAGAAGGAGCAGGGAGCAGAGGTAAAGATCAAGAGATAGGCAGAGTTAGTTGAAAAGATTTTCCTATCCAGCAACTAAGAAATGGGCTAGACCAACATCTGCAGAAATGCCGATACTCACAATTTAAAAACAGAGTGTCTGTTGTTGCAATCCCCTCCCAACACTTAGGTACGACCACCAGTCCTACAATTACCCTCCTAACAATTCTGCGATTGCCATCATAAAAGGTTGTGGGGTTTTCTGAGAATGCCCACAGTCTTTGACTAAAATTAAATCTCTCCTTCCTTTTAAAACTGCAGAGGGTATTTTGGCTTTAAGGATCTCTGAAAGGTAGCCTCACAGCTATTTACAAATCTTTAGACGACCCAAATTCAGCAAGAAGTCATACAAGATAAACAATACTTCTGAAGATGTGATAGTCATCCTCAACACCAATAGTACATAGTGCTGGGTCCCTGCAGGCTCTCTGCAGACTACAGTCAAGGGTGGTATGCTCATCTGGCTCAGCAGAACCTCAGTTCATAAAAACAAGTGCAGTTACTGAGACTAGAATAATTACAGTGTACATGGTTTGTGTTATTTGTAAACTAATAGTCTACTCACCTCCAAGCGAGCACTCTCAGCCACTTCACTGCTTTTGGCCAAACTAAAACCATGATTTGAATGAAGCCAAGAAGCCCCACTTTTACATTACTTCAAGGCAAAATAATTAACTCTTCTGACTGCCACATTCCTAACCTACTTTCCGAAAGCAACTCAAGTAAGTGTCCTTCAAAAGTGGAAACACATCAAACAATATATTTAGTAATACAGTAGCAGTAACATAGTAGCAAAAAACCTTTTGCATTAATTTTAAGAAAATCTATGCATTTCTGCCTACAGTCACATAGCAGATTCCCACATCTGTCTCAAATAGAAAGCAATATAAACACTAGGCAAAACATCTGCACCCTGTGCTATGAACCAGAAGACCAGCTGTAGACCTCTGCAAAATACCAACCTCACAAATACTGTACAAGGAATTGAATTGATTTGCGTTTCATTGATGCTAAATGAATGTTTCTTCAGCAGGCAGGTAGTGCCTTCCATGCACATAGAAACAAGCACTTCCAATGCAAAATATAGTAGATGAACAGCAGCTGATGGAAGTGAACTTATTTGTGTTTTTCCTTCAGTGCTAATTTTGACTTAAAACTGAGTATTCTGGGAAGGAACACAATCCTAGCTGTGCACAGTACCCCCTGCCAACCAACTTATGAAGCAGAACTGCTACTGACTCACAAATGAGTTCTTCATTCATCCTCCTTCTGACAAGCAGAAAAAGTACATGACCACAGCTGACAGAAGAGAAAACAAAAATTCAAACACAGAAACTCAGGAAAGGTAAGGAAGAGAATTTAGAAAACAAGGATGCTGTGATAAAGACAATTTGTTATACTCTATAAGAGGACACAACAACAGTAAACTCTCAGCCAGCTTTGCAAGTCTTTAAATGGACCACTAACAGGTGCTGCACAAACAAATCAAGAAGGCCACCATTTATAAACACCACAACATTTTGTTTGAAAATGCAAAATAAGACGGTGGAATTCCAGTAGTATTTTTAAGCTTTTTCAGATTAGGTACAATCAGTGTAGGTATGAAAGAACTAGTTTAAACTAACAGAAGAGAACTTAGGGGGAGGAAAAAGCTTTGCCTATAAATGGGAACCAGCAGCACTAGGGAACAGACTTTAGAGAGTACATATGAGGGTTAAACAGAACCTACCCTCCCAGACAGGAGCAGCTCTCAGATGAAATATGTCAGACAGCAGTATTCACATTTTCATGCTATCACAAACAATTTCAGTTCCCAGGCAGGTCTAAGACAGTGATAGCCATATAAACTCTCTGAGAAGACAGCAGCCGTGCCCTACCATATGGTCTGGCACAGTTCAGCATACGCAATTGGTTATGATTGTTTTCTTTTTCCCAAAATTAGCATTAAAATATAAGTGATAGCTTCAATTAGAAGCGAGGCAACCTGAGCTCAAAATATTAAATTAGAAGTAATCCAATGTTCTGAGACAATATAGACAATAAAAAAAAAATACACTTTGTTACAGGGCATAAATACAATTAAGACTGAGAGAAGAAATGAACACATAAATAAACCAATTCTTCCACTTTTATGGCATTGAACAATATTTACTACCAATGTGAATAGAGACGGTTATGGCATACTCACATTCACTAGTCCGTCAGTTCACATCTAAAAAAGTGCCATTCAAAACCCTTCATTAGCTAAAGTAACTGCAAACTGCTAAAGCAACTTAAAAAAGCCTACTTTTCTATTTAACTTTGTCCTAGGTTCAGCAGTAGCAGTCATTTTTAGTTCTTCTTGGTAGCTGGTAACTTGTTCGGTTTTAACACAAGACTTACACTTTTCTTTAAGGTTCAGCTTCCTTTCATGGATAGCATCAGATCCATGGGTTTCAATTCTAAAGGTATTCTCTACCAAATGATGGTGAATCATTTGACATCATATGATCAATACCAGTTGATCACGTTTTATACCATTGCATTATGTATCACTGTAATTCACACCAAATGATTTGGTGGAATCTGATTAAACTGAGATAGCATTCCAGCTCTACAGTTACATTATATGAAGTATTCAGACATTATCAGAACACAGTTAAAAGGTATATCTTACTTTCCCATCCAAATGGCATAGCTTTCAGGGAGTTGTGGAATAAAAAGCATGGATCTTCCAGTATCAACATCTACTGCTCCAAAGCAGCCTGCTTCAGTTACTCCAAACGTCCAGTGAAAGTAAGATTCCTAAGTTAACACAAAATATATTCTTAGAAGAAAACCCTCGTTTCCACCAGCTCTAAAAATACCCTATAGTACATACTAATTCATATTTCCACATATCTGAGAGATCTCTCTTGATTTTCAAGAGGGGAAAGTGGTTTAGGTCTAAAGCTTTTCACAGTGAAATAACAATCACAATATTACAATACTACAAATCCTTTGGCAACTAGAAAAGATTTGAGATTAATAAGCTGCTATAAGAAATCAAAAGGCTAACTCAGTGCAATAAACATACAGCAAACCATAAAATACATTCTTTCTATGTAGAATTAGGGAATGTAGGATCACAAAGAAACACCACATGTGACAAGGCAAAAAGAGAGTGCACAGTCATTAGGTTGTGATGGCAAATGCTGAAGCGAAGACCCCACCTCTCCAGAGAACAGGAACCTGCAAGAGCAAGCAACCAAACAACAAAACACTAATAATACAGAGATTACTTTTGGTAAGGACAGACATATGCTACGATAACCTGAAAGGTGCATCTCCTCTAAAAACAGACCAGTAACTACATTAAGCTATCTGGAATGGAATGGAATGGGATAGGATAGGATAGGATAGGATAGGATAGACTAAAATTTGTTGGGTTTGTTTCTTCATAACATACAACAGCTCACTGAAATTCACAAAACAAAAGTAGTTTAGCAGCCATGCAATGTATGTGGTATGCATAATTAGGGTTCTGCTACACCAGCTTCCCCAAAGACTATGAATGCATTTGGCATGACACTAGCAAGTTATTGAGTACTATTTGTGACAGAACACATGGGCACTTAAGGAAGATTCTAATTTGAGAAGACACAAGTTGTAAATTCTAAGATGCATCCAGTTTTGTGTAATATACTATTTATAAAAACTTGAAATATGCTTTTCTATGAATTAATTCAGTTTAGCTCCAGTGTAACATGTTTCACTACAGAAAGGTTATTTTTTTGGCTCACAGACAAGACTAAAACACCTAAGAAATATGCCATTGCTGTCTTTAACATGACATTAAACACTGATAAGCAGTAGGGTGTTGAACAGGTTTGAGCCTACATATTAAAGCACTGAAAGATAGAGTAACTGGAAGTTGAAGAGGCAATGTAATAAAGAAGCCAATTTCTTTAAGTGAAGCAAGGCAAAGTGCATGAGAGATAAAAGGAAAATAATTAAAAATTGCTAAAAAATTCATGCAGTTGAAGAAAGCTTCTTAAGTTTATTCAGCTCTTACCTGGCGAAACACGATACCAGTATCAGTACAGTATCTCTGGGTTTCTTCTCCACCCTGTAGCAGAACAATTGAATTCTTCTCAACATCCTTATTCAGTCTCAGACGATCACACAGTCGTCTTCTATTCAAGGCAAAGAGCGCGACAGGCACTTTCAATGTCTCATTCCCCAGCCAAAAAGATGGTCTAGAAAAGATTTAACAGACAAATAATGGAAGACAAAGCCAGTGGCTAGCACAACTTAGACTCAGTGTCTGTTACTTCAGACTAGAACAGAAAGGAAGTTCAGTTCAACTCTAAAAATAATATTCTAATCATTCAAGGGAAAGAGATGCTGCATAGGAGCATCATTCAAGCAACAATCAAACATTGCTCATACCAGTACCAAAGGAAAATGAGTGCAATAGAAGACAGGCTGGCTCCAGCTATGGCCCACAGCATGTCACTCGTTACATTCCTACAGGTAAAGCAACACAAAAAGCAGGGGCAGAAAGCAACAGGCTGGGTCAGCTGAGTGGAGGCAGAACAGGAAAGAAGAAAATGAGCACTGAGTTACTGAAAACAGAAGGGAACGATTACATTACACTGGGCAAACTTCAGCAAGTCCTTCTGGGAAATGTTCAGTAGCTGAAACAGGGACTGGAGACAAAAGATGATGGATAGCAGATGCAGGACAACAGCATTTCCCATACTCACACAGTGTCTGCAAACTTCTTGTTTATATACATATGTTCATTCACGCATGCATACAAGCAGCTTCAGCAAGTGACTGAACTCACACAAACATGGTGCGAGGAGCATGTCCTGGGTACCAATGACCTCCTACATCACCTCCTGCCCCTGAGGCAGCCTGAAAAGTACTCAATAGAGCTGCAACTCTTTAGAAGTAGAGAGCTCTCTTTTAAATTAAACTGGTTATTAAGTAATTTAAGGTGTTTATGGTACTACAAGAGTATATTGCTGATTTGTTTATGTTTCTTATAGGTCTATACCTTAACTTTTTGGAACTTCACCCATAGAAGCATAATTGCTTGCTGTAGGATTTTCCTTTTCCTTTTTTTTTTAAAAAAATCAAATAGGGAGAGAACATTCCCTTTTTTTAATGTTTAATATAGCAAAGCTGTGCTATACTATTGATGAACACTCTTTCATCAATAAAATCCTGTGATTTAAGTCCAGTTTGTCCCTCCACCTCAGCTTCTCTTAGCTTACTGAACACTAACTGGGTGGATGGTTATTTTCTATCCAACATGCTTCTAGAGATGACAGAAAGGTGCAGTACTATGTTAAGATGACAAGAAATCAACTACCAAAAGAATTAACCTTAGAGAAGCAAAGTTCCACATCTTAATTATTATATAGTTTACACAGGCAATCTGAAAAGTAACCTTTGATTTACAGCTGCATTAAAGTAACCTCTTGAAAGACTTTATCAGCATCAGAAATTAAAACCCTATTATTTCTTGCTGCAGAGACAGCACAAAAAGCTAATAAAATATTTTATTTTACTTGTTTATATCTACTTGATATAACAGTGTAAGTAATTTTAGAAGCTGGAAGATTGCTCTTGCTAATCCAATTTTCAAACTATCTGCCTAGGAATTCAGCTGATGGTGCACAAAACCCCAATGTGTTTATTTTTATTACTTCCTACACACACCTGATAACCCAGCACCATGGCAGGTGATCATTACAAGGGCTGCAGACTACCTATTGCAGCACATCAGCATAGTGTGGAAGCACAGCAAAAGCTTTCATTTTGGAGTACCTGTGCCTAGAGGAAAAATGAAGCAAGTTCTTACTATCCTATCAAAAGCTGCTGGATGTTTTAAATCAGACAGCAAACCTTAAAATAAGTATGAGCTAGGCTTTTGAGTGCAAAGCTTTGGATGGTTTAGCAACCCAGCAATGCACAAGAGGTTGAAAACACAAGCAAGATCCCCCCCACAAAGTAACTCCATGCAAGGGCCTAGAAATCACATGCTCACCTTATTACAAGTATAAAAGAGAAGAGAGAACATATTCAGATACCCTTATGCCATAGGTTGTTCTCAGATCTTTGTATCTGCTGATAAAAAAAACCCAAACCCAAAAAAAGGCAGAGGTTGTAGCACAACCTGTCGTATGTTTTGCTTTTAAGGAAGGAAAAAAAAAGGTTATTTTCATTGTAATTTTACCTGCTTCACAAGTTTAGGGGTTTTTTTGCTGTTACTCTGATCTCCCTTCTTCTCCAGGCCTATTTCTACAACCTGGAGATCGTGGGAAGCTGCTACAAAGGCACATTCTTATCCGCATTATGTACACTATTAATGTTTTCATTGCACTTAAAACTTTAACAACCAAAATGAGACTCAAGGAGAAATAACAATGTCAGGCAGCTACTCCTACTAATAGTCCCACTGCACCACTTTCAGACTGCCTTTTACTGGGATTTCAACACTGGAGCTGAAATGCATCCCAGTGCAAAATGACAGTTCTGCACATTTTATCTAAGCCCATGGCAAAACTGTGCTCTTCCTTAGATATAAAAGATACTACTTTCCCTGCCTGAATTTGATGCCAGTGTCTCATCAACAGCAGAATCTGGGCCTGTATAGCTAGTTTAGACTTGCAGGTTTTTCACAGGTATGGCCTCGGTCTCTATTTTAAGGCTACTCTAACAGACACAGGAGCTGAGCATGCTGGAGCCCACAGCGATGGCTGCAGGACACAGGAGGGCTGAGTGTTGTTGCAAATGCCACTCAGTTCTTCAGGTTCTCCACTGAGCACTCGTATATTAATTCATGCCTTGCACAGTACAAGCTTGCCAGGCAACAGGCCTACTTTCACAACTGCGATTCTGCAGAGTAAACCAGCTAAATTTCAGAAAGCATTCAACTCAGAGCTGTTTGCTTCCCCCACAGCCTTTGTTCACTCTTTCCTCCTTCAAGCCACTGAGATACCAAACTAACAGCACCCTCACAGATGGACTAGCAGCACAGCAAGACACCCACAGTGCTGCACTGCCTGCAGAGACTGGGTCACTCAACACAAATGATCCCAGCACAAGCTTTCCACAGCTTATGCTCTTTTCAGAGACTATCACTGACAGGAATTTTAAGTCTTAAAAAAAAAAAAAAAGAGTATAGCTTTCGATTGCAAATAATGATTTAGGAAAAAAATACTCTCACTACTCAAGATCACAAAAAAAGTCTTCACACACAGAACTGTCTGTGTAACCATCACTCTGTCACGATCATTGCTCTGTTACTAAGAAATACATGGAAGGCTATGACTGGCCTGGTCTTTTTTCCACATTCCTTCCAGCTTTGTTACAAACCCCTGTGGCTATGCAATACTGTCTATGCCACAACTACTATTTAGCACTTTTTCAATTTCAAATATAAGAAGTCATTGCTATGCCACTTGTAGTAAATTGAGTGGATACAGGTATGTAAGTGCCTCACATGTATATCACCCCTGCAAATACACATGCAACTACAGTGTAACCAGCATAAAACTGTTAGTTGCCACCTACCAATACCACCACAGAATTCTTTCTAGGGAGGGAATGATGAACTTTCAACGCTGGTCTGTGATCTCTAATCACTCAGTTTATACCACACAAGACACACAAATACCAGAATTTCATTAGTACAATACATTGTACTAATACATTGGCTGGTCCTTCAAGGTCTGTTTCTTCTGCTAGTGAAAGGTCTCTGATGTCTCCAGCCACAAAGTCAAATCAAAACTCTCATGCGGAATTTGATAACGAAGCATATTTAATGCAAGCACTGCTTTGTGGTGCATGTCTCTTCAAAGCTATGCAGACTTCTGCAAATAAGCATTAGTCAGTGTCAGAAATGGCTACCTGCAACAGGATAGGACAACTGAAGTTCAGCTTCCTCATTTTCTCTAGTCTGGTATGAGAATCCAGCCACTGCTCAGTCTTGTAAAGGCCTCCTACAGAGTTTCCCTGCTGATCACTTAGGGCCAAGCCCAAGGAGAACTTTCATTATACTGGAAGTGAATTGTAACAAGGAACATTAAACTAGACCTGCTTCTTTAAAGGCTATTTTTCTGTTGCCTGGATCTGCTAATTTTCAATGCTTATTTCAGAAGTTTTACATTTTCAGAGAGCTTACACTTTGCTACTGTATGATCCATCTAACATTTTGGATTTGCTTTCATAAGCCACGAGAATACATCAATAACGAAAAATCCTATTTTATTTCTGGGGTTTTTTCCCCACCATTTTTCCATTAACCTTTTGTAGTTATAGGGGTCTTCTTCAGAAGAAAACTCATGGACTACCACTGCTGCTCCACTGAGGTCATGCAGACAAGAACCACATTTCAGTGAGGATGAGAAACCACTGAAACTAGTTTTCAAGAAGTTATAATTTGTTTTGTTGACTGAGCCTTATTTATCTGTTTTGAACAATTGAGTTGTCAACATCAGCCTGAAGATTAGCCAATATTTAATGCTACTTCACATCAAATATGTGAAAGTACAGTAGGCCTATGCTAACATTAGCACAAGCAAATAAATGACAAAAAGGAAACAACTTCTGCTTTTTAAAGCATAAACTGGATGTCTTCTTCATGGCAAGTGCTCCTTGTAAATAAGTTAACTTGAAGTCCCAGCCCCATTTGATGTCCCACCTCCTCACTCCAGCCCAACCTTGCTCTCAGCAGGGCCAGAGGATGCAGGAGCATCTCTGCACAGGGGCTCAGCACTGGGAAACCCAGGGCAGGAGAGAAGACCTCACAGGGAGCAACCTCCATCCTCAGACTAAGGAGTCAGAACCAAGTCACAGCGTGACCTGTTGGGCCCACTTATGAAAAGTCTCCCCTCACTCCGACTAATTTTTAATAGCACCTCCTTAAACCACTGAAAAAAATAGTTAATTTAAGCCATAAATGTGGTAAAGACGTCGCGTTAAGTAATCCACACCCACTTTTCTGCACGACTTCCCCAACCAACCCAACTTAGAGGATACCCCGGGGTTCGGGGTAGGCCTTGCCAAACCGCCACGGCGAGCAAGGAGCCCGC
>JBAFWW010027024.1:0-12344 GCA_036873685.1 Agapornis canus
CATCCCTGGCAGTGTTCAAGGTCAGGTTGGATGAAGCCTTGGGTGCCATGGTTTAATGTGAGGTGTCCCTGCTTCTGGTAGGGGGGTTGGAACTGGATGATGTTAAGGCCCTTTCCAAGCCTAACTATTTTATGATTCTATGACTTTAGCGATCATCTTACCTACTACTGACCCAAGCAGTAATTTTTCACTCTGCAGACACAGGTTTGGATATGAACTCCTTTACAGACAGCAGAGTTCTGAAATCTTTTTTTCTTGATATTACCTTAGATATTGTGCCTAGTGAAAATGCATTGTAAGACTTAATCCAGTAATCACTATCAGAGAGTTTCACATATTTAATAATTTCAAGATGTCATTTAAAGATTGTCTGTCCTCTGTGAATATTTGATGCCCATTGATGCTCCTTGGAAAAGCCAAAAAAGAACCCACTCATGTGTTAAAGGGCTTTGGCTGCAGTAATACCACCA
Organism: Agapornis canus; assembly: GCA_036873685.1. Taxonomy (NCBI): domain Eukaryota; kingdom Metazoa; phylum Chordata; class Aves; order Psittaciformes; family Psittacidae; genus Agapornis; species Agapornis canus. The sequence goes on from JBAFWW010027024.1 coordinate 471, forward strand.
GAATGTTTTTCACTTCTCCTAGAACTAGTAATGCATCCTCTTTCTGCAGGCCCATCTCAGCCCTAAGTATTAGAAAGATACATTCCCAGAAATGAAGGACAGACTATCTGGACAAGATCAGAGGAGGCAGAATCAGAAGCAAAGCCACAGGGGATAACTGTGGGAAATAATTCTATCCAATTTCTTTTCTAAGAAGAAATTTTGCAGTAGGAAAATACATTCGGTATTCAAAGTGCTAATGCCTAAACAAAAGAATCCCCACTTCAGGTTGCAGAATACTTGAAAAGGAGATAAAGGAACAGAACACAGTGGCCAAAACCATGATGAGTATTCCATTAATTCTGTTCTCTTCTCATCTCCTCATCCCACTGTACATATGTCGGTAAATCTGAGCACACACACTTCACTTAGCCTGGTTAGTTTCATTTACTTATGTAAAGTGAAGTTCTGCTAACATAATCCCCTATTTAACTATTCCTGTGTTAACAGTTACTGATTTGTGTATATTTGTAGGCCTGTTAAACTTCTGTCTCAGTACTTTGGCAGCCCAAATCTCCACAGGGTAACAGTCGTACCATTAGAAAAGGTTTTCATTTTGTCATTATAAAATATATTGCCCTTGTTGTATTCTGATGCTATGCCAAAAGAGCTTCCATTTTAATTTATCTGAAACTGTGTATTATGTTATATAAGGCTGATGTGACCTCTGTTCCCTCCTCTCTAATGATAACCACTAAAAACCTTACAGTTCTTCCATTATCTGTTCAGTTTCTGACATCTTTTTGACTGAATTATTCATCTGCCCTCTGCTTTTTAGAATTGCCTTCCCATGATCAATTCCCACCCTCAGCAGAGCAGCAGTGTTAAGAATTTTCTAGGTGCTCTATCAGTAAAGGATTTCCCTTCTTCAGTCTGGAATCAGCTGTAACAACCTTTAATACTCATAGTCATTAACTGTGTGTCTTGGGTGTGCAAATACAGCAATGCTGCTATTCCTCTCCTAATGTTTCCTGCAAGGGCTGCAATGTGAGTTAATGCTTAGTTCTGTTAGTGAAGTCAGGGAAATGAAATGTTTACCACCAGGAGATATATGGTTAAAGGCCAGTTATTAGCATGGTCATATGCCTTCTTTGCAACATCAAGAAATGGCATTTATCAGCTCAGGATAAGGCTCATTAAGCCAGAGCCCTTTTCTTCAATTCTCAAACAACTTACACTGTGTGAATATCCGTTATACATAATCAATTCTGATTCAAAAATGGTACAGGAAAACAAGAGCAAGGGAGAGACAGGGCTGGGGGAGCAATAGAGCCATGGATTAAAGGCACATACATTATTCAGACTTTTCTCTGATTCCAGTTTCAGTGGAGAACTGAATTAAATGTTTCTGAGCTTTCATAGTTGAAGTATGAAATACAGTTCTTCCTGCCTGGAGAGGTAAGAGTGTCTTACAAGCCCTTATGAGTGAGGTATATGAATACTGGAGTTAAGTGAATACCAGCATGAGCTTGTTCTCCTTATAACTTGATAACTAACAGGCTGAGACCACTTTTTTCCTTATTTTTTTATAAGGAACTCTTATCACTCACATTTCTGAATCTTGTGCCAGTTTCATATGCATGAATATATGAGTAACTGTGGCTCAGAACTTTGATCAATTAGTAGGAGCTACTCTGATATGATGCTGGAATTGAAGCTGCAGTGAGCTATACAAGGGCTTACTTACAAATCTGTAGAAGAGGGGAAATCCCAGAGTGAACACAGCAGCCTATGGCAGTGAGAAGAGCCAGAACCTTAGTCATGCTTTGCCAAATACCCAGAAAGGATGAAAGGTACCATCATTTTTGGAGCAAGGAACTGCAGATAGAGAAGAAATCAGACGTTGAAAATCTTGTGGCTAGCTTCATGGGACAGAAATACTTTAGTAAAAAAGACAAACTGTTTTACATGAAGCAAAATCTTTACAGGAGCTGTAGAAATGATTTGGTTTCTGACAAGATGTGAGCTTCAGTTAAAGTACCACCTATGTGAAGGGTTTTGAAGCAATATGCTACCTAGAATCAAAAGTTGAGACTATGCAGACCTCTTTTTAATAGCAAGCAGCAAGTAATCCATGGAATCTTGTTCTGAAAGCCAAATAATTAGTCCCATTGGGAAAAGAGATATATGTATACGGATTTGTACATACATATGTGTGTATATGATGTATATCCTTAGTTTGGGTGGAATGTTTGCCTCATTCATATTTTCCTGCTTGTGAGATACCATATTCATCAATAGTTAACACACTTGCATGAATGTTAATGTGTACAGATTTTGATCTTATGTCAGTTAATTTTCTGAGGAGAATCCTAGCTTTGCATCTCCTCACATCTTTATCCTTTATACACAGATTTCAATGTACTTCCCTCTTTCTTCCCATAGATTTAGTTTAGTTCAGTCTCACACAGTAATCTCTATCACTTCTGTTCTTCATGTTTTGATAGTGCTGAGACAACTGTCTTCCCTGTGTGCCTGCTACTCCAGAAACCAGAAATAACCAGAAACTTGGTTATTAGTTACTTTTCATATATTCGCTTCCATTATTCTCAATAATGATTGAGAACAAAATATGTTTTCCTTAAAATAAGCAACCCAAAAAACAACCCCATAACTGTTTAGTTGGCTTTGGTTAGGGGTTGGATCGCTGAAAGTGCACCAATTCTTTGTTTAAGAAAACAATATTTCTGTTGGCCTCAAAGGACTTAAAGATATGCTTGCTGACTTTAGGATGTCACTACTGTATTGTAAATGAGCCCACTGGAATAGTGGCTAAGATCATTTTATCACTGTACTTTAAATATAGCAGATGAAGAAATAGTTAATTACACAGGAAGGCAGATCTAGCACTATTCACCAGAAATAAACCACTCTAAACTAGTTTCACTAGAAATAAACATCCACTCATCCATCAAGAACCAGTCTCCAGCACCTAGTTAAGTATCTCCTTCAGGACACATCCAGTTGCAATGACCTTGAGTGTTGATGCAGTGCAAAATCAAACCAATTCTCTTATAAGAAAAGAAGCTGAATAGTGTCAATAATGTCAATGCACATTCAGGAATGTACTGTCTCTTGCACGTAGTTAGGGACAAAAATTGTTAGGTCATCGATGCTTCAAAGCAGTGTAAATATTTCTGCATTGATTCATCTCTAATGAAAGTTCTGTAGGATCACACTCAAGGTCAGGGGAAATAGGAGGGCTCTACCCACCGAGGAGAAACAGGACAGGAGGGATCCTGCTGTTTGAAGAAATAATGCAATCTGGGGATAACTAAGAGAAATGAGATGAAAAAGGTAAAGAAAAAGAATATAAATGAATTTTAAAGCTCAACAAGTCAGTGAAGTTTCCCATATTTTGACATAAGTTTTCAAATGGTTGCAGATACAAGTCTAGGATGGGAATTCTTTCATTACTGTTACCTTTGCCCTCCTAATAGAGTTATCCTTCTTCTATAGGAGAAAGATAACTTACCCTAAGAGCAGCTGGAGCTGTGAATGAAAATGATTGCATTCCTGACATCTTCTAAAATGACAGCAGCTGTTCACTGTAAGTTACAAAGAAGTAACCCTCAGTGATGAGATCTATACTAGCTAGTGATTTGCTGCAGTAGCAGTAAATCAGTAAACCAGAAAAAGGTATTGAGGCTCCTATGCCAAGATTACAGGCAGATTGGAAATCTTACTTGGGACTGGATCTATTATTTTCTGCTGGATCAGTCATCCTCACCATGCATATGCATAGAAACTATCCAAAAGACCAGTCTTTGTGATGCTGCTGACCCTGGGGATGGCTGTAAAATGTTTGCTGCTTACTCAAATCAGTGATATAGCTCCCTTCCAAAAGAATCTATTTGACATGTATCAGAATTACTCTACAAAGCAAACCAATACAAGAAAAAATAGGTTAAGTGAGGGAATTACTTCTAAAGCGCATTAGCACTGCACAGTTCGGGACTTTCTCTTCTGTCTCTTGAGTACAAAACTTGTGATGGTTTGTTGAAGGAATGACTGAAAGAAGGGGCTGATAATGGCAAATGAATCTTACACAATTGTTTTCTGATTTTGACAGTGTTTTTCCAGAGTGTGCTGTTGCTGACATAAGGGAAAATGAATTGGAATCTGATTGAAGAAATCCTCTTCATAATCCTTTTGTGAATAGCGTGTCAAAGAAATCACTCCAAGGCTTAGTCTTCTGGAGGAGACTAAAAAGATTACTTGGTGCTGTTTGGATGGCCATACCACATAGACAGGATCAATAATGTGGATAATTATTTTAATACTGAGCCATAAAATACTCACTCAAAGAGCAATTCTGTCGGGATAGACTTCCAAATCCTTCCACTGCTGCTTTTTTCAAAGAATTATATTCTATTTTAGTTCACCCGTAATTTAACACATAACTGCTGCAAGCAAATGAGCTGGAACATGCCTTCTTCCCTGTTATGTGTCTCCAGAGACATTTCTGTTATCAGAAATTTTCTCTTGACTGGTTATTACCCTTACCAGAAGGAAAAAATAAGTGAATTCCATTTGGTCACAGTAACTTCTTCTGAGAAAACTGGTGTTTTTTTAATTTGGATTGGAAATTAAACATGTGTCCTCAATTATTAGCAATAGTTCATAGTATAAGTTATATATCTGTGTATAGATGGTTTCAAAGATAAATGCTCTTCCAATGCAAGAAGGTCTTTATCCCAGTTTCCTTTTAGAGGCTTTGGGGGAAAAATGTATCCACCTGGAGCTATATATTGGGACATTTAATTTTTTCATGTTGGTAATACTTAGATTTTCTGACTAAAAAGCAATTGCACTGGCAAATTGAGATAAAGGTGTTTTATTTGCTCTTGTTATTCTATCATGGTGCTAACACAGAAGAGGAAATTGGATGAGTATTGTGTTTCTTAATCAGAATGTTATGGATTTCCTAAATACTTTTGAAAGATACTTCTAGAAAAGTCTATTTAACTTCTCACAAAGCTTAGAACTTCTCTGCTGAACGAAATGAAGTCTCTTCAGAATACCACATAAGGAAGTGGATGGATACAGAGTGAGATATAGCAAAGCTGGATCACACCACTGCACTTCATAGTGATCCTTAACTGCTGGTGCTCTCTTCTCTCACCACAGGCTAGGGGAGGGGAAGGCACAAGTGTATTACCTCAGCTGTTGTGATAGATTAGGCCTGACGTGCTGCCAAATCTTATGTTTATTAATAAGTTTCTCCCACTGATCCCCAATGGCAGTCAGATGGGTTCATTGGTAGATTGTGGTGGACATTTAAATGTTTGAGCTGGGCAATTCGAGATGAACTGTCATGACTCATTAGCCCTGTTGAGGGAATAGTGCCAGGAAGTATCTGGCTGATGACTTGAGAGACACCTAGTAAGCAGAATAAACCCCAAACTCCCTCAGCAAATCTCACAGCAGTGCTAAAGGGTCTAAACCCAGTGACCGATACAACCCACTGCCACTTGTAATAAGCTAGGAATTAAAAGCTCTTGTTATTAGGGACCTATACTTAAAGGCTGGCAAACAATGTGCTTCTAAATCACAGTCTGTCACCAACTGACAGTGACTGCCTATCCATGGCTTGCATGGTCTGTCTATGTGTGTAGAAATAGAGGATAGAAGCTGATGGATTGCTGGTTATAGCGCTATAAGGAAAGCAAGTGCCTGGGAAACCTAGGGCTAAAATACTTTTAGATTAATTTAGGCCTAAGATAGAGAACAATGTTTGTGTTGTAAGTCTGTGGTGGGATAACAAAATTTAGTAGTCTTACTAACATGAGTGAATTATTTCTTACCATCCTTCTGATTATCAGTTGGTTTGGAGACAGTGCCTCCTGAACATCTGCTAGCTTAGGATATTCCTTGCCTGCCCATCCTGTTTTGCTTCAGTGAATTTTGTACAAAGGTCACACTGTTCTAAAACTTTGCTGGCTATCAGAAGATTACAGATATGGCTGGTTTCAGCTAGTTTTGTGATTACTGGGGCATCCAACTGTCCCAAATGTAAAAAGTACACAGTGAGGAAGACTGCTCACTTCATCTTGAAGACCTCTGCCCACAATCATTGGAGGGCAGTGCGCAAGCACCAAAAGGATGCTTATGATAATGAGTTCCTAAAACTAATTGTAATAGCCCCGCTGTTCTCTTGGGAATCTAATAAATATGCATGTTTTTGTGTAATAAATATCTGCTTGCTTAATCCCCTCACGGTGCAAGATAGGAGGAGCGATGCCCCTTGCACCCGGGCCCATAATAAACATACCTCCTTGAGTTGCAGAGTCTGATCCTGTGCTTCAATAGGAGTAATCGGTTCCTAGTTTTTCTAAGATGTGTTACTTCAATCTCCCTGCATCCCTTTAAGGAGCTGATTGTTGACAGCAATGCAGAGCTGAACCAGTTTGCAGGACTTCATGAAAATTGTAGACTGGAGGGTCAACAAGGTGAGAATGGGAAGACTGACTGATTACTTCTGTATCTTGCCTGTCTTCTTTCACCTTTTGTATTGTAAGCAAAGGGAGTTCAATTGTTTTACCTGCTGCAGTTACTCAGGTAACCACACACCTTCAGTATGGTGAGAATAAATTCTTATAGATTCCTAGAGGTTTTATTGTCCAGTAGGCTATCATAGAATGATAGAATGGTTTGGATTGGAAAGGACCTTAAGATCATCCAGTTTTCATCCCCTTTTCATGAAATGTTGGGGTTTTATATTAATAAAGAAAACCATTCTCTAATAGAATAAGAAGAATGCTAAAAATTTGGGGATGAAAAGACAGGAAACTTTGCATCTATCATATCTGATTTATAACCTAACATAAGGAGAAACACATCCGAAATAAGGCTATTCAGAAAGACAGCTATTCAGAACTTTGCCATTCACACACAAAACTGAGAATCACCTTGTCTATTATAGTATCCTGTTCCACACATTTTAGTCCTGCTGAACTATGATCTGTTCTTTACAGTGCTTATTAAGAGACTTTTCTTTTTGTTGCTGTTGTTTCTTCTTTTCTGGATAATTAAAGCTCTCAAGTTTCTTTACCTGTCATTAATAATTACAAATACTTTTGTGGAGAAATGGATGAATCTTATTTACCCAGTTCCATCTAAAAGGCTATTATTAACTACTCTGTATCACCAGGACTGAATCTACTGGCTACAGGTCGACTTTAATAAGTTTACAGTTGTTTCTTTCAGGACCCGTTTGATCTCTGGATACCATTGCTAGGAAGGCTCGCCTTGCATTGTGAACTGCTGCCAGCTGCTCTTCAAAGACTATAAAATAGATAGTATTCCTTCAAAAGGTATTTTCTTAAATCTCTTCTGGGTCCTTTGTTCCCTCATCTGTGTACGTGTCAGACCTGTTAGAATGAAAGCTTAGAGACATGATTATTTCGCCCTTTTTGTGGAAGAAAAAGCAACTGAAAACATCTGAGGAGCCAAAAACCACAGCAGTCTTTTTCTAATACTTGGATACATATTTAGGTCATTAGAGAAAATGAGTTTTGTGACCTTTCCTACTACTATCTTTTGTTGTCCAGGGTTCGGTATGAATGGTAGGCTTTGCTTCGAGGAGAAATTCAGTAAGTTAGCATTAGGGTACACAGCTACCTGGGTACTATAGCACAGAATAACAGAGGGCAGTGACAGGAATGAAATGCATTTGCAAAGCTACCATGGGCAAGGGTATAATTTTAGTGTATTATGATTCCTTGTGCATCTCCCAGTCTATAAATGCAAATGTACCCATTTGTCTTCTCTGGATGATGCTTTAGTTTTGAAAAGCTCTTAAGTAGTCCTTTCAGCTATCTTCTCATGTTGTGGCACAATGACTCGGTATGTTTATGGACAGTATTATTTGGCTAAATTGAAATCTATAGCCAAAACAGAGCTCAGTGGGATCAGAATTTGTATTTAATACATTTCAGAGTAACAAAAAAGAGAAGCAGGATCCAGTTAAGGCTCTATGATGATGGGTGTGTTAAAAAATATTGTATAGAACAATCTCAAATCTTTACATTGTGAAAAATATACTACATGACAAAAATGCAAGTACCTTGAAAAATCTTTGAGGTTTTCAATGTTATTTTTAATACATAGAAGGATATAAATGTTACCTTATCAGTGGAGAAGTGAAGGCTGTGTGGAGACTTCATGGTAGCTTCCAGTAACTGAAGGGGGCCTACAAGGATGCTGGAGAGGGACTCTTCATCCAAAACTGTAGCAATAGGACAAGGGGTGATGGGTTCAAACTGAAACAGGGAAAGTTCAGGTTAGAGGGTGGTGAGGCCCTGGCAAAGGTTGCTTGGAGAAGCTGCAGGTGCCCCATCCCTGGCACTGTTCAAGGCCAGTTTGGACAGGACTTGGAGCAGCCTGGTCTGGTGGAAGGTTTCCCTGCCCATGACAGGGGGTTGGAACTGGGTGTATTTAAGATCACTTCCAACACAAACCAGTCTGTGATTCTAGATGAGCAATAATAGATCATTACATTCTCTAGTTTTCAGTGTCTCCTCTTGCAAGAAACCAGGCATACACCAGGACCCATGTTTTCATTGACTTATTTTAAATCCTGATTCTTAGAATATCAGCAGGTTTTATAAATGTCTATCTAAATATCAGGTAGGCTAAAGAGCAGATAATAACTTTTTATCCAGAAAAGAAAAAGAAATGCAAACAAACAGAAAACCCTGAACAAACACTGCCACCCCCCCAAAAAAAAGACCAACAAAAAACCATTGTGTGCCAAAGGTATTGTGCTTCAAAATTAAATTGCTCTCCATATAAAATGTTTTACTCATAGTTGTGTTCTTATTGATGTAATTAATACAACTGCATTCGAGATCAGTGCTGCGGTTCTGTATTAGAATTGATGTTTGATAAAACTGGTTATCTACTTTTTAGTATCTTTTCCAAGGGAAGAGAACCTGGAGAATCATATGGTATCAATCGGTGGCATAAACAGTAGGATAATAGAAAAGACTTTGACTTTCCTTTCTCCTGTAGTGTGAGTTGTCCATTGGAACTGCATGATCTTAAGTTACTTTCCAACACAAACCATTCTATGGTTCTATGAATCCATGCAATCACAGGAATTTTAGGTTGAGTGAGCATACATCTGGGTGTTGGCATACCTGTGATTAGATACAACACTATCGCATGGGTGAAAATCTGGCATACTCCAGAAATAAAACAAGCCTACAAAATAAAATGAATCCTGTTGTTTTATATCTACAGTCAGGAGTGTGAAGCACATTTCAGCTTGATCATCAATTTAAATCAGATCAGTTCAAAAAGAATCAGAAAGATTGGCTTTTAACAGGTTTTAATAGTTTTGAAGCCAGTTTCTAAGGAGACAGTGTTTGAATTTCAAACCAGATGAGGGTAACTAAAACTGATTGTTTCCCACTTTAGCATTGTCAGGCAAAGACTGGGGATGAAAATAGCTTGTAAAATCAACTAATTCTATGCCCTGCAGAGATGTATTTTTAGACCATGGCACTTCATAAGTAGATAGTTAGGAGAAAAGCTTGTAGTAATTCTGGGCTTTGTACAGAGGATCCATTGTTCAGGATTGTCAATTCAGAAGCACAAGGAACCATGATAAGCATTTATAATTCTGAGCTGTAAGTGGAGGTGGAAATGCTCTTCTGGGACAATGAAACTCTTAGAAAATAGCTTAAATACACATATTTAAAACCTATTCCTCATCTACAAGGTAGTTTAGTGAACATGAAATAACTCTTTTAGGCTGGGTTTAGGTACAGTGGGGTTAGGTCAAGCTGTACAATGTCTGTTGCATAGAAGATAAAACACGACTGTTCAGGATCAGAACAGATAAGAGTGGTGAAGAAAAATACAAGAACGGCTCTTATTCTTCCCTAAACAAATGGAATAGAAATTGAACAATAGTTCTGACAGGTCAAAGGACTTCCTTTTTTTTCTCTTTCTCCTACATATATGAAATATGAATTCTTATGCAGGCCACTTGTGGGATTTATTCATGTGAACTTACACCATCCATCCATGAAGAATCTGCCACCTCCTCTGTTCTCTAATCAATTTTGCCTTTTCATGCCTTTTTCCTACACCAGTCTTTCGGAGTGAGCACCACTCCTCCATTCTGAAGGGTAAGTAGAAGTAGGCATATGTAGAAGTGGGCATAAGTGTGGCTAGTACAGAAAATACCCACAAAATTACAAAGGAAAGCAGGACTTTTCAACACTTCCAAGGTTTCTTACTTTGAAAGCAGGTATAATGTATCTTACCTCTTTTTCTCATTCTTTTTCCTTTCTCCCTTTCTGATAAGCACTTGTATGGGTACAGTTATTTCTGAACACCCAACTAATTCAGTTTTTATTTACATGTAAACTTTTCTGCTTTAATTTAAATCAGTAACTGCGTACCACAGGCCTAAGCATTCCAAAATGGATTTACAAAGCCAATTTGTATTTGACAATTTGAGGTTTTGTGGGGGTGCCCTGTCCAGACACACAATGGTAAATCAAGATGCTTTGCCATGGTTGATTCCCTCAGTCAGAGATTTAAATCACATGTCCTGACTGTATCATAGTACAGATTTGGGCTGAAAGAGGTAAATGTGTTTTAAAAAAACTCATTCAAATCCTTTTTGTAGGCCTCAGGTTTACTGAAAGCAAGACAAATCCTCCTCTTAAATTATGCCTTGAGATCTGCTACAACAACTTAAGTTCCTTTCCAACCCTAACCATTCAATGGTTCTATGATACACAACACTGTTTCATTAAGTAACGGTTCTAGCTGTAGGTACTTGCTCACCATGATTAGATGTACAAAGAACTCGGATATGTCACTGTTATTTTTTCTCCTATGTTTGTAACAGTAATAGCATCGCTTCTTTAAATTCAATGACATGTAGTTGTAGTTTTAAAGCATGAGGGTCTGGTTCTTGTTCCTGTTAGCGAGGCTCCAGGTGACCATGGAGTGCTGCAGAGTGACAGTGTGAAATCCTAGGAGGCCACAGATTTGTTAGAATGCAAAATAGTCACTAGTAGGGCACCTGGTGAGTATGGTCCTTTTTTCGCCTTAAATGATATTTAATCTAGACACAACTCTTTCATCTTAGATGTTGAGGAGGTCTGTTTTAATAGGGAATACTGGCATTTTTAAGATCCGGTGAGAGCTATTTCAGTTCTGTTTCGGTGTAAATTTCTCCTAAAAACCACAAAAATCACAGAGGGAAAAACTACCTTAGCTGCCCTATGTGTAAAAAGTGTGCAACTTCCAGCTGTACACTGGCATGAAATAAATATGTCGTGTGTTCATCTTTTGTCAATATTTACCTATTAATATAATGGTTAAATCTGTAATTCACTAGGTATTTTGTAAATAGCTATTTTGCCTGTATTTTAGATTTATATACTTTGCTAATGAAAAGTTGCTGTAACTGATTCCTGATTTCCCTTGCTCCAAAGCCAAAATCATAAAGAAGGATCATCTCAAATTTTCCATATTCTATTACACAATATTGAAAATACATCTGAAATGACTGTTTTCCAAATAGAGAAAACCAGAAAGAGATATCGAAACATTCACTGGGTTTTAATAATAATTAAAAACCCTATTATTTTATATTAAAAAAAAAAATCCTGTCTAGCTTTTAGGCTTTTCTGTAATATTCACAACACAATGTCAGGATAGGGACTTCTCATGTTGTGTACTTGTTGTCATGCTATGTTAACTTACAGAGGAGAGATTGAGATGAGCTCTTAGGCAGAAGTTCTTCCTTGTGCGGGTGCTGAGGCACTGGCACAGGGTGCCCAGAGAAGCTGTGCCTGCCCCATCCCT
>JBAFWW010027025.1:0-17952 GCA_036873685.1 Agapornis canus
TTTTTTTTTTTTTCCACGTTGCCTGATGAAATACTAAAGCAGGTTCCCCAGAGATATCCAAAATCTGACTAGACATGGCCCTGATCAACCTGGCCCAGGTGATCCTACTTTGAGCATGGCATTGGGATGTTATAATCTCCAGAGGTGGTTTCAATCCCAGAAATTCTGTGTTTCCTTAAATACCAAATTTCTTCATAGTAAAAAATGATCCCAAAAGATACAAACAATTTGAAATCAGTTTAAATAAAAATAAATGTGAATTCTTTCTTGCCTAATCATCTTCTAACCCTCAGTTAAAAAAATTACAACATTCTTGGGGTACCTATGTGTGTGTTGGTCATGCATTCATCCCATGGTGATATGAGTATTCCTATATGTTCAGCCCCTGATAAAAGAAATCAACAGTCTGTCCTAACTTTAAAGTACTCTTTCAGATGAAATGAAATATATGAAAATAGCCTGACTACACTGGAAAACTGGAAGGTGATATATGAGGAAGTTATAAGAATGTTACAGAAACTTGTGGATGGGATAAAGAATGGAGAACAGTTACTGAACTTAGTAAGTTTGGAGCTGAAACTTAGAAGTTGTTTATTTACAAAAAAAAGTAGGAGGCATTTAACTAATTGCAAAATAATTCATGAAAAAGCATGGAGTAGAAAGCAAACCAGGACTGGTTTTTTTAAAACCTATGCTCTATGCCCTTTAGCTTAATTGACTGTTTGAAGATCAAAATAAATGCTCTAAATGTTTAAAAGCATCATTTATGCATTCTAGCAACAAGGAAGTTGCTGCAGTTTTTAAGGATTTTAGTCAGGGAAGGAAGAACTAAAAGTGGAGTAAAAGCTTCTCTCTGTGCTCCTCGATATGTACACATGACCCCTCTTAAACAGAAAGGGAAATCATCTATCTCTCTAGAAACAAAGAATGACAACTACTAGTTCTGGTGTAAATGAAAGGAGAAAACCCCACTAGAGAGTGTAAAACAATTAGAGAAAACAGTGGGTTCATTTCCTAACAAGATTTAGTCTTTCAGTGTGACCAAGGATACCTGTGGAATGTAACTGCAGTGCTCAGGTTTTACAAAAAACTTATTTTCTGGGAGCTGAGGGCAAAAAAATTTCCAGAACATAACTATCATTTAGGAACCAGGGCTAGAAAACAAATAATTTAACAACAAAACCAAGTAAAAGGAGCTGTTGTTGTTTTTTTTGGTTTCTAAATAGTTCTCCTAGTTATAGCATTGCAGATTAATCCATTTAAAACAGAAACTGCAAAATAACTGTTACAATCCTGATACTCTGATGTTTGAAATAGATTTTTTAGCTGGTGCAGTTTCTGAAGGTTCTCGAGGTTTCTGTGGAGGTTAACAGAGCTTTAATTCTTTGTGAATGGAGTTGTAGTATTTTGATCCATCATCTTTAAATTTTTGTCCACCCCACTTCTCTTAAGGTCCCATTCAAATTTACCACAGCACTAATGAATATATTTTTCTTTGAATAAAAGGCTATTATTGGCATTTCTCTAGCACCAAATATTGAGAACTATTCAAGTCATATTAAATGTAAATGCAATTAGAAATGAAAGTTTGAAGAAAGATAAACTGACCCCATTGTCAGAGAGTCAATATCAACTGAACTACAGAGTTGTTCAAGGAAGGTTTCTTTCCTACTGACGATCAAGTATATGCCAAAACCTGAGAAAACACAACAACAGAAACAAGCAGACAATGAAAAATGAATAAGCAAGCAATGAAAATGAAAATACAAAGCCCTTGTCATTTGTCTTGGTGAGAATTGCTTCAAACATTGTTTAAAGGAAGCAATTTCCTAGAAACCCTTCCTCAATGCACAGGATTATACCTGATTGAAAATACCACTGCTTCTGCGCGGCAATTTATGTGTAAGTAAAAGCCTATCAATAAACCTCTAATAAACGCTTTTAAATGAGTTGTAAAGGTCCTATTTTCAAGAAGAGGAAAATGGAAGACCCATGGAACTACAGACCAGCCAGTCTTACATCTGTGTCTGGCAGAAACAAGGAGCAGGTTCTCCTGGAAACCATGCTAAGGCACATGATAAACAACAAAGTGACTGGTGACAGCCAACATGGCTTCACTAATGGGAAACCATGCCTGATCAATTTGATGGCCTTTTAAAGCGTGGCTACAGAACTGATGAATAAGGGCAAAGTAGTTGACATCATCTAACTGGACTTCTGCAAAGTGTTCAATGCTGTCCTGCAAAACAATTTTGTCTCTAAACTGGAGAGACATAAATGTGACAAACAAAAGTTTAAAATTCTTTTAAAACCAAAACAGCATTTTGTATCATTATTGATCCTAAGAACAAAGCATAAGTAGTCATAAGAACTTATATTATCTCAGTAGTTTAGCAGCTACTTGTTTGATTCCTTCATACCTTGGTATCTTCCTCTGAGATTTCTTGTAAAGGAAGGTAATCTCACCAAATTTCAATACACTAGCTATTTGCTGATCTGTTTAGAAAGGTGTTTTCAAATGCTCCCTTCAGTCTTATAGGTCAGGTACAAGTAACTTTTTTGCTTCAATGTGAAGGAAATAATAACAATATCACTATTCCTATGTTTTATTTTATTCAGAAAGCTTATTTAAATAATAGTACCAGAGTAACTCAAAACAGGAAAAGTAGGTTTAAAAATTAAAAAATGTGATCAGACTTTTAAAAAGATAACAGAGACTTGAATTTAACACCCTGCAGCTAGATACTTGTATCTGTTTTGACAGTGCATTTTTCATTGCATCTACCCTAGTGTTATACCTTACAGACTAATAACATGACTGTATGTCAATGGATAATGGAAACCAGAGGTCATATTCAAAAATCATAACAATTCAAAAGAATTAACTCTACACCTTTGCAGCTTCTGCAGTTTACTTCCTGAATGTATTCTGTTTCTTTGAAAAGTTTCTATTTGAAGAGAAAGGCAATAGTATAAATACAAATACACCTTATAGAACTGCAGTTGCATTGTCAGGAAGCATTGATTCAGGGGAGATCAGAAAAACTGCTTCAGTACCAAAATAGAGGTTAGTATGTACTTTTATTTATTAGGTTCACATAATGAATTCTGAGGTGTGAATATATATGTGCATGTGAAACTGACAGCACAGAAACCTATCTGAAGAGCAAAAGACACTAAGATATTCCAGTTTTCCATGACATAAGCAGCAATATGCAGAACCTCAAAATTTCATGGAAACCATTGAAATGAATTAAAAGCTAATATAAGAAAGGTCCATAGAGCTGAGAAATGGAATGTACCAGAAAAGCAGACAAGTTAGAAAAGACAACTGAAAAAATCATGACTAATAATAACATAGAAAATAGAGAAAAAACAGCTTGGTATTTGTATTACACAGAACATTTAGTTTCCTTAAGGATGAAGTTGGTGTTAAGTGATAGCAATAATGAACAGACTTAAAAAATAAATCAATTGGAGACAAGAATCCAAAGTAAAATGTATAATTTCTCATATATTATATCAGTGAAGTGATAAAAGGCACTCTGATGTGCAGCCAAAACTTGAGATGTCTGTAATAAAAACTGAACATGAAGAACGTCTGAAGAGCTGTAATGTTTTGCTGGGCTCTGTTGTTGAAGCATGTGATGTATGTCTTCCTAGGCAAAAGCAGACAAGCAGCAGCTAGCCACATTTTGTCCCTCCTACATGAGATTATTCATTCAGATTGAACAAAAGATAGGAACTAAGTATCTTAATATGCTAGACAGACTTTTAAGAAGAATTTAAAGTGAACAGAAAGTTCTGTGCCTTTGAATGACATCTGTTTTGCACTTTACACAGAGCAAAGTCTATGAGGAACGTATTGACTTTATCAGCAAAAATAGAAGAAATTTTAAAATGTGAAACAGAGACTTGGAAAACATGCAGAAACTGTTACCAGGTTTTCCCCATTTGGACTTATTTTCTGTAACATTTCAAAAAGGATTTAGGTATTGTCTAGTGTATTCTAAGATTTGTAACTGAACTTGCAAAACTGTTGATTTGGATCAATTAATAAATTCATTACTAACATTGTAGTGAACAAATAAAAGGCTCAGATTTCTTGAAATGGCACAAAAAATTAATTTACAGTTTTGACAATATTGGTCTTTATCTCTGTACATTATTTCCATGCATATGAAAAAGAGACTATCATTATCTTGCCTTTTTACAAGACAGCTATGTATCCTAGAATACAACTTATTTACTCATATAAAAATTGTATAATGAGATAAACCTCTTCTAAATAAACTTTCAAAAAATTAATAGTTTTTTTTTCCAAGACCTTAAAGGTATGAATAAAATACAACAACTCACTGAACAATGAGGACAAAATATTAAGAAATTATAGTCAGATTCCACAGTCCTCCATGTACTGAATTAAGATTCCCAATGAAAACTGTCCTCAATTTAGTAAAGAAAATTAATCCAAATTTTACAGATTGTAAACAACCTTTAAATACATTGAAAGAGTACCACAACAAACTAGCAGGTTTTCCAAATTTCAGTTTTATCATCTCTGTATCCTTTCATATTCAACACCATCTGGGACACTAACAGTAACTGAGGCAAGCCTTGGGTGACCACGGGTGGAATGAACGGGGAAAACAGCATTAGCAACAAATCTGTGACTCAACATCTCTGATTAAAACAAATCTAACATGTCAAATCTAGTTCTTAGTGTCTTGCACTTTCATGTCTCTTCACTCAGTCATTGGTCTTGACAGTGTAGAATGAGCTGGAGGGGCTGTGATGTTTTTTGTATCCTAACACAAAACAAGGTGCAGCTGCATTTCTTTCTGTTCATCTGTATGTTTGGTTTATAGTAAGTTAAATCTGGAATAATGTCACAGTTCCTAAATGTACTCTTTTTGAAGGTTCTAAAAATTGAATTCTACTCTGGAAAGTAGCTGTCTGTGTTGACTGAACAAACAACTTGTGATTGAGATGACACAACACATTGTGGTTTTCCATCTCCCTCTAAGCTAGTAAATTTTGATCCCCTTGATCCACTGAAACAAAATGTAGCAGGACAGACACCTCTCAGATGAAATCCTAAAAAAAATGAATAGAATTAGGAATCTTCATGGGAAAAAGAAACCTTTAAACTTTGTCGCTGAGGTAGTTTAGGTACTGGACACTGAAGCATCAAAGACTTTTTTAGTAGGAAAAATTTCTGTTTGCAGATTAAATCCATTTCAAAATACATATCTACTCATTGGTAGATAGCATTTCATGGTTACAGTGTTAGAGTGGTTTCTGTTGTCTTCACTAATGCAGGGATGAGCCTTTTGTTTTTTTCAGTTCTTTCTGATTCCTTAGCCTGTTTCTGAAGAAAACAAATAGAAAATTAATTTTAAGTGGTATTAATTATGTGTTATAAAATTTTATTGCTGCTTTATGAAGCCATGTGAGGGAAATTGCAAGCAATTCTTTATATTAATAAGAGAAAATAAAAGGATGAAGGGAATCCAGTACAGATGTTTAAATGTTGCTTTCCATGTTTCAGAGATTGAAAGGCATAGACCAATAAAGCTGGGAACAAAGTAAGAAAATTTGGCTTTACATATTGAAAGGCTGCAATAGCATCTCCCTGGAGCCTTCTTTTCTCCAGGCTGCAGAACCCCAATTCTCTCAGCTTTTTTGAGATGAAGATGTGCTCTACACCTCTGACCATGGTCTTCCTCTGCACCTACTCTAACAAGTCAATGTTTTTCTTGTGCTGGACACAGTATTCCAAATGGACTTTAATGAGAGTGGAGTAGAGTGGGGAAGAATCATCAAAATAGTGATAGTCACCCTCTTTTGTTACACATGGCTTTCTGAGCTGTAAGGTCATGTTACCAGTTCATGTCCACTTTTTCATACATCAATATTGCTTAACCCTTCTCCAATGGTCTACTCTTAACCCATTCATCCCTAGCTCTGTACTGCATTAGGTCCTGATCCTGGTTGCAGTACCTTGCATTTGGCCTTGTTGAACTTCAGGAGGTTCACAAGCCTGCCAAGTTTTCATTTGTTCCCTTTTGGGACTCAATTGTACTATTCAGCTTGGTGTCATTGTTCTATTCAGAGAAGCCAAACCAGAACAAATAAACTTATTAAAAAAAAAAAAAGTTGCTATTTAATTGAACAAATGATCACTATGGAGCTCAGTTCAGCTCTAATACTTCCTGTTCTTTCCCTCTGAGGACCTTGAAAAACTACTACTTCTGCCTTCAGTGTACCAGGGAACTGCTTTGACCTAAAATCCTTTCTGTGAAACCTAAGTAAGCCAGAATCTCCTCTATGAACTTTCCAGTCAAAAAAAAAAAAACAAATAGAGTGTGCTTTTGGGTCTTGAGTTTCCATTTCCACTGCTTATCTTCTGAATTTTTGACAGGTTGCACTTTTGTTATCCTCCACCTTTTTTTACCCTCTTTCAGATACAGTTAATGTTCAGGACGTTTTGATACAACCACTGTAAAACCTCTGCCCCTGTTATAAAGTCATGGGGCTGTTCTGAATATTCAGCCAATGCAGTATCTTTCTACAGTATACCAAGTTAAGCAGAAATCTGCCTGAAAATGTATGCATCTCTTAAATAGAATTTGAATCAGACCTTTGCTGTATTGTCTGTGCATAGTCCAAGTTACCGCAGTATTTCTCAGGATTCTTAATTCACTCCACATAACAAATATTAATGATGAAATACTCCAGCTTGAAGGAATATCTGGAAGCACTTTTAGACTGTAATTATTCAGAACATACATCTATTTCAAGAATAAAAGGCTTAATATGCTAATGTATTATATAATTGTTGTGATAAAACCAGTATGTAAGTGTGGAGGATCTCTGTCTCCTAGAAGTCTCACCTGATACCTGACCAGCCACACAGCCCAGGTATCCAAATTTACTAGAGCTTGCCAGTATGTTACATATGAATCAACTACCTGTCTGAGAAACAGGTGTTCAGAAAGGCAAAATAAATTAAATTCTTCCGCCAGCCTTTCAATGAACTTGTGAGAGCAAGCAGTCTGAAGCTAAACTGAAATTTTCTGAGGAACAATTCCTGTGGCTAAAGAATAAAATTCCTTGCTAAAGAATAAAATGACAACTGAACCCTAACAAATTTCTGCCCCAGGGAAGTGCTAAGTTTTTCGGAGTGGTTGGTGCTTTTACTGCTTCTTACAATGCAGGTTTTGTACTCAGACAAGTAACTCCATCAAGATATTCTTATTTTCAGTGTGAGCAACAAGGGTAGAAGTGTTATAGTTTCCCTGATGAACAAATGGCAGCCTCACCGTGTGAGTCCCACAAACACAGAAAGGAAAGACTGTAAACTGAGTCACAGAAACAAGAAATGAGATTCATCTCCCCTACAATAAAGCTGAATAAGAAAAGAATATTCAAGCAGATTTCTACCTGAATCAAATTGTCAGTGCAACCAATATCAGCTGAATCAGGCTGCAGATAAATAGGGTGAACATACCAGGACCTCAACTTTAAATTGATGAAGTCATAAGTGTATAGTATCATTTTACTTTAAAATAATTACTAAGCCTTTATTATTTAATTGTATGAATTACATTTTGAATGCAAGATTTATAAATATTTTTAGTATTATATATAAATATTTTAGTATTATTTGTCCTACTTTGCCATTATACTTAATTTCTCCTGCATTTCTTGCTTAACTCCATTATTCATTTCTGTTTCTTCTGCTTTGCTGCTGCTTTTCTTCTGCCTGTGATGCAATAAGAAAATGTTCCAATGTTCACATGAATTTTTCACAGTTACTCTGAAAACATACTGTTCAACTCAAAAGCACAGGCAGAGACACTGTCAGAATTGAGAACTTTTTCTATATTACAAGAATTCTCCATTCTGTGGCTAATCCCTTTTTCAGGAAGGGTCTGACATATTTTCTATATGAGAAATTTGAAAATGCTGCCAACATTCTGGTTCAGTTAGAAGGGTTTTGGCTTTCTCCTCATCCTAGATCAATCCACTCTCTCATCTCTTAACTCCCAGGATACTTTTAGTAGGTTCATTCTAAAATCTGCAGAATGCAGGTTCATTGAGAACAGCTCTGCTTCAGAGCCACTTGGTGAAATCCTTGTTTTTCACTTGCTGCTAACACTCTGATCTGCTGTTCGTAACAGTCACACCCTCACTCTCACAGCAGAGGGATCGCTTTCACTGACTCCATCAGAAGTTGTCTTACGGCCTGCTGGCTCTGTGCCCTAGGCTAATAGATATGAGCTCCACCCTGCCAACTCTTGTATGTCCCCTAAAACCTTATCCTGCCTTCATCAATACTGCTTTAGATTTTTATCTTTTCATCTAATCACAAGTGTGACTTCAGATAGCATATGTGTTCAATGCTGTTAAGCTGTCAAAAAATTATTCCTTCATACCACCATTAATATTCTTCCTCAGTCCCACCTACTCCCTTCCTGCACCTGTTCTCAGGTGGGTTATGCTGATCACATCCTGTAGTTCGCTGGCTTGAGCACTAGATACTTCCACAGGACACTCTATTTATTCAATATTCATCCTGTGGAATGCAATGGAACATGTGCAGTGAAGGGGAAACAGAAGAGAGAGATGGACTGGAATCACCTTCTGTTTTGCAGATGCTGATTCTTTGTCTTACCTGTCTATTCCCTATCACTGGTGCACTGAAGAAAAGGAGCACATAAAGACTGGCAGTATTTTATGAAGTGCTTAGATGGCTTCTGTTCTTCAAGCAGAGGTTCCTCTTTCGAAAATGTGTGCACAAAAAGAAAGAGGCAACCTCTGTGTCTTACTTTGTACTAATGACTGCTCTAGGGAATAAAAATAACACAGCTGGTACTTCAGTGCACTTGAACTTCCGCAAGTTCTAAAGTCTCATTCAATTGCTGCATCTGCCTTCTAACTTTTCAAAAGGCCAAACCTTCTTAACGGGAAAGACCAGATCTTGGTCCTACCTCTACAGTCCCTTTTCCCCTCCATTCTTAGCCTTTCCCATGTTACGTTTTTCCTCCCCGTTGCTTTCTGGTTTTCTTTTTTTTTTTTCTGTCTGAGCTAGGTCTTAATGCCCCTTTTGAGTTCAACATTCTTTTAAGCATTTCTTGATTTTTATCCACTTAATTCTCAACAGGTTAACTATGCTTTCAAAGTTTTCTCGTTGCAGACTAAGGCAGTGAATAAATAATGGATTTACCTAGAATATTAAAACTGTGCTCTAAATCTCTGAGATAAATTCATTCCAAAATGCATGTTTATACTAAACGTATATTTACCTGCTTAACTGCAAGACCAGCAACCCAATGATGTTAGTTCTGGTTCTGCAACATATACCTCCCCAATACATAGCAAAAAAGAACCCTTTACCTTTAAAACATTTAAACATAATTGGTTTTATTTTTTTAATATTCTTTCTTATGCCAAAGAATTCTAACTGCTTTTTCTTCAAATTTAAAGTCAAATTTCCCATCTCCCATGCTAAAGCAATCTGCTTGAGAATTGGTCGTTACATATTGCAATTTCCTCTAACAGGTCCAAACTTTCCATAGAAACTAGAGCGTAACACCAGTAAAAAGTAAATTGCTGACAAAAAACAGGCAAAAAATAGCTGTGGGAATATATAAAGAATATATTCGAGGCAGAGATTCAAAGTGTTTTCAAGAAATGTAAGATTTACTATAGTGTTAGATGGTATACACAGATCTCTTTAAAAAGCTTACATTTTTAGTATCACTTTTTGTGTATTTTTATACTCAAATTCAAATGGATGTGCTATACAACGGAAAAACCCCCACTACATTACAGGAAAAGAAGAAAAGACTGAGGCATAATTCTTAAACATTGCTTTCCCTCTTCAGATTAGCTTTGTGCTGAAGCTGACAGTTACAGTAAAAGAAGTCAAGTCTCTAATATGCTTCTGGTCCCAGCAGGCTTTTGACATTAACTTAAAAGGAATTTAAATAAATGTAAAACCAAGGAGGAAATAATTAAAGTAGAACATCTGATCCACTTTTATGTAATTCCAGGTGGACACCAGTTTAATTCTATTAATGTTACTAGAGCTAGAATGGGACAAAATTGGACTAATGAAGTGTGGAATCTGCTCTCTTAAACAGATTACATAAGGATTGCACAAAAACTATCTAACAGATTTTGTTTTCTAAACAATGACTTTCATGAACTTTTAGTTAAATGTTCATGGGTGTTTTGAAGCACAGTTGTTACAAGTTTCTCTTCACTGTCAAATATATTTGACCTTCAGTTTTGTACACTGGTTTTCTAATTTTAAATGCACTGTCTTACACTTTGCTACCAAGAACAAGCATGAAGCTGTTCCTGGTCTTCACTGAGATTAGATGTCTTCATATACATATATTTGGCATTGCAGGATTAGTTCTTTCACAACCACATGTACTAATAATAATAATTCACAATAGACTTCTAGCATTTATTGAAAAAATAGTTTCAAGAAAACATTTTGTTTGGAAGTACAGGACAATCACTATATTAGGAAGAAGAGATTCTCCAAAGATCTTAATGACCAAGAAATCTGACTTGGCTTATCAGTAGTTAATAACTACTTTATACAATTTAATTTATCTACTTTTTTTAATTTACTACTTAATTTAATTTAATTAAGTAGTGCCTGGAACTAAAGACAAAATTTTTAAATATACTAACCATTGCCCCACCCTTTGGAAAACAACATTCTCAGCAATATAAATGTACCCTCTTATGTCCCAGCAGTCACTGTTTACCCTTCTCTGTGTCAAACAATTTGTTAAGAAAAATTTGTCAGCTGTTTCAGCTATACAGGCAGGAGCCCTGGCATGATGGGCCTAATACCACTGGCATTCTGGCAGATGTCCCCACCCCACAGAACACTGTCAAGAGATGAGGATTACAGCTGAGGTCCAAATCAAACTGCTAGCTCATGTGATAAAAACAGAAGCTGTACAAAAGGAATTAAGTAACCACAGATAAATAGCTGAGTAGAACTCCTACTGCAATGTTTGTCCATGAAAGAAAAAAGCTTTACCCAGTCTTTGTTTAAAATAGAATATTAACAAATGTGATCTTCCTACTGTTCATTATATATATATATATATATATGGGATCTCTGGACATTGCGGTCTCTCCATAGAGTCTCCATTTCACAAAAATTCACTGAGAAATCTAAAATGATCAAAAAAACTTCCAGAAATTTTTGATAGCTTGAAAACTTCCAATTCCAACTTTGTTATTCTGAAAATTAGCAACTGATTTGGATGTTAAGGCCTGCAGCTGTAGTTTAAGTAGTCTAGAAATAGACAACAAAGGATCTCCTGCAGGCACCAAATAGTTTCTGCTAATAGAAGTGGTAGAAAACTGCTACCAATAGAAATTTCTGCAAGCTATTTTTTTCTCATTTGGTGTAGAAAGGAGGGAAACTTGTTAGTATCACTGGAATGGTGACACAGATAAGAGCTGCTGCTCACTAGTAAGACTGTGACTTCAAGCTCAACTGAATGGGTGACTCAGGTGAGCAACCATCTGTTGCTAACAGAGCTATCACCTAATGGTGGGCATAGTTACAGAAACACTGTAACAAAACCAGCTACAGTAGGTCATTAACAATATTATTCTACATGTTAGAAGCTAAACTTTTTAACCTTAATTTGAAAGTAAACTATCCTATGATTCTATGTTATCAATCACACTGATATTTGCTGGAATATAAAGACAAAATTATAGAGCAATTTAAAAGATCAGTTAAGGATCTGGAAGGCACGTTCCAGGAGGATTGAAAACAGAATTCACCATTAAAGTCAATATATTTGCACCCAGCTGTAGAATTAATTTTCCCTTACTGGAGAAAAACAAACAAAACAATCCTATTTTCAAGTTAGATGATTAAAATCATCAAATAGTCAATATTATCTGTCTTCTCTTATCCTTGTTCAAATCTTGCAAATAGTTTCTTAAGAACATAATGTGTTTCAGCTTTCTGTCTGTAGTATGCAACAGTTATTATCTTTCAAACATCCCATATTCTTTGCTGCAGAATACTTTTCCTATGCTAAGCATTCAAGCAACACTTAGTGAGAAATGCTGGTTTTCCTGGAATTCACAAATTCTTTAAGATTTGGAATACAGATTGACAGTATAAGACTGAGGATGTTTCCAGTTAAGAAGCCTTAGTGTGTGCTGCTTGCTAATTGTTGTGATGTGGAACACTGTTAAACAACACTATCGCAGGTTGCTAAGCCCAAGATAAAAACATATTTATTATGTGGCTGTTAAAAAACAAAGCTGTCATTTCATCCAGCAACAGAATAAAGTATTGGGTTTATGTTATCAACACGAATCTTTTGGGTAAAATTTGAATTAAACAGGGGATGGGAATTGTCATTTCACATAATCGGCTGTAGATTTTTAATAGCTTTGAATATTCTTTAGTGTTAGTTTCCTGTTGTAACACAAAGAGTTTTAGTGAACATAAGCAAATTCCTACTCAACTACAGCAGCTACCCAACCCTGGTAATCATTTTACTTCTGACTTCTAATAGATATAAATTATCCTTTACACAGTTGACACCCACTCTTCAGCAAAGCTTTGCTTCTGAATCTGGTCTCCAACAGAGCTGATTAGAATTAATGAAGTAAGCAGATTTACCTTTATTATGCTGCTTAATATTTTTAAATCTGCATCTTCCCCCTATAACAATTTTTAAAATAGTGACATTTTAAATTTCAAAGCAACTTTTGACATTCTTCTTCAAATTTTCCCCAGCTGGAAAAATTCTCAGCATAACAAGGGAAAGCTTAGTGGTGACACAACTGAATATCGAAGAAGAAATATATTCAGTTTAGTGATATTATTATATCATGCTTCATAACATAGTATTCAAAGTATATCACAAGTTTTAATTAGCCCTACAATCCCTCTTGTGATGTTATTATAATGTTTTTATACAGGAAAAAAGACAGAAAATTAATTAATCCAAAGTCATAAAGAACTGAATGCTTGAAGCAACATTGTAATTTCTGAGCACCCTTATGTCTTACCCTCTGCTCTTCTTCCATGACAACCTTAATTTTACAAATTACTGCATAATTGGAGGGACATTACATTTCCAGTTGTTTACTTTTGAGTGAGGTCATAAAAATTTAAACTTATATTTTTGCTTTAAAGATCTCAATTTAACATTTGCTTTTTTGCCTTATGAATAGAGCAAGTTTCTGAATTCCCTAGAGTTCCCTGTAATATTCTGAAAGGAGAAGTGAAAGAGGAAACTTTAGCTGTTACTCAATTAATTAGGTACAACAAAGTTTATTATCCCTTTAATTTTATTCCCTTAATTCTGGTTGACTTCTGTCTCCACCTATACTCATCAGCACTTAAGCCAAAGGCCTGCATGATACCAACCAGTATATTCTACATAGCTGTGCATAGTTTAGACATAAAACGTCCAACAAGTAAGAACATCCCCCTGGCTCTGTAATTGACCTGAAACTTAGTTGAATTACTAACAACACATGGTGAAAAAACTAATCCCACAGGAACTAGCACTGCAATGAAAACCAGTAAGATCTACTGCAGTTTCTGAAAAAGTAATTTTACAGACCTCAGGAAAAGATGTATTCAAGTTAGCAGCCTGAAATCATATGTACATAAGCAGGAAGCGATTTTAATTAGCAGGTTAGTTATTAAAAATTCATGGTGAAAGCAATACTAATAACGCTTCAAACCTGAGGGGTTTTTGCTTTTTAACATAACATAACAGGTACTCTAATGACATAGGGTTTTCTTTCATATCAAATTTTCATTCTAAATATGCTTGAAAACCTCTCCCAAGTAATACTTACCAACTAATAACTGATTTGAAAAAGGTGATATTAAAATCTAATTCTGCTTTTTGCTATACACTCTTTTTAATGCACACAGAATTGCATAGCATTTATACAGAGGAAAATCTGTCTCCCCTGTCTTCCCCCAAAATCTCTATTTTCTACAGACTTTTGAAGGTTGACAAGTTCTGGCATTTCTGGGTCAACATCACTTCATCTGGTGCTGATTTTTGCCTATTGCTGTCTTTACTAGGAACATTCTTGTCTTTCTGCATACTTTATTGTGAAATAGTAATGTCAGCTTGAATTTTGCCCCTGCCTTGCTGTAAACCTAATCTGGTGACACCTTGTCATACAGGAGCCTGACAAATAGCTCTGTGTTGCCTTGGCCTCCCAAGCCTGCGTCGTGCTGCACTAGTGCATCCATGGTGGGATGCTTGGAGGGCAACAGTTCTGGAGACCCATTTTAGCCCTGTCACAGGTACATTGTGGTCTGCCAGCATCTGTAGCTGTGGTGTAGACTTAGGTTAGATTAGATATTAGGAAGAAAATCTTCATTATAAGAGTGGGGAGCCACTGGAACAGGTTGCTCAGTGAAATTATGGCTGCCCATCCTTTGCAGTGTTCAAGGCCAGGATAGATGAAGCTGTAAGCAACCTGGTCTAGTGGAAGGTATCCCTGCCTATTGCAGGGTGTTGGAACTCAATGATCTTTAAGGTTCCTTCCAACCCCAACCATTCTATGATTCTATGTACATGAGCAGATTTGAATTCAACTGCAACATCACTTTCAGAAATGGGATTTGCTTTCTCACTTGTGTGATTTAAAGCTTGAAATTCCATTTTAATATCTACACTGTAGCTATGGATCATAACCATTTTTTAGGAATGGTAAGATCCTTCAGAAACAAATGCAGGAGAAACCAGCTTCTTCTCCTGAGTTTTCTTGGACTGTTTTTGGACTTTTGATTTTTTTGTTTTGATACAAAGCCATACTGCTTGTCTGAAGCTTATAAAACATTTAAGGGAAAGGGAAGGGAAGGGAAGATGAAAGGAAGAGAAGCTAAAGGGAAGTGAAGGGAAGCTAGAAAACAACACATAACACATAAATTTATGAACACAAAATAAAAAACAGTGGAACATGCATATGTTTGTACACACAAGCATGTGTAAAGACATTAACAGTATTACAAATCCAATGCCCCAAAACCCATCAAACAAATAATGCTCCACTGTTAGCACATCAGCTTTGGAAGAGATAGGTCTAATACAATTTTTCAGTCATTGCTAGGCTCCACATAGCTAGATCAAAACTACTCTCCAAGCTAAAGAATAAATCTGGATCTTCTCACATACAGGCAAATTAAAAAATGAAAAATCTTTTGATAAAGAAGAATCTATTTTTATACAGAAAACTATTATTTCAATCTTTTTTTCAAGAGAGAGCTTGACAAAAGAACTTGTTCAGATCAGGTCTGATAGGACAAGAAGTCCTTTAGAAATGAAAAACAATGCTTTGCATTTCAATGGAAACATGTCTAAACCTAAAACTGATAGTCATAATAGTAATGAAAACAAGATAAAAAAGAAATTGCAAACATGGAGAAATAACTTGGCAAACATCAGATTGTGAGGAGCAGCAGAAAGTTTCAAAAGTAAATGCAAGCAGAACATAAAAACATATTTTATAGTGGTTATGTTATTCAAACAGTGGTGGAAATGCAGCAATTGAATATTTCTGATGTTTATATTTATTGACTATTAAGGCAAGACAAGCAGATATATCACCATCAAGACACATTCACCACATGATTCACCTTGTAAGTGCCTGTTAAATATTGAGAAAAGCAGTGCCAATTCTAAAAGGAAAGGTGACGTTTTCACTTGACAGTGTGTAAGCAGCTTACTGCCATCACCAGCAAGGTAGCAATGAAATGCTTACATTGGTTTAAATAGGTAAATAAAGCTGCTCACTGAGCACTAATATTGAAAGAAAATAAGCCAAACAAATAAAAAAAAATGTTTGTTTTATTTTTACAAAGCATATAAAGGACTACAGTTTTTTTTACCTTCCATATTTATTCCAGACAGATTGTGTTAAAGGACAGAACTAGTATTAAAGTAAATTTTCTGGAGCTCAATATCAATCATGTTAAGGGATGTTAAGAGTATGGACACCTGCTCCTGACTCTCCATCCCCTGCCCAGGTGCAGGTTCAAACAGTCTCAAAGCCGCACATGTAGCCCAGAGACATGCACACAGAGGACATGGACACAGATGGTCACACAGATTGACAGACAAGTTGCTGCCTTCAGCAGCACCCAGATACAGAACTCACATACGACACTAGCATAGATGGCCACACTCCCTCGTTCTTCTGTAGTTTGTTGATAACCCATAAAGTAGTATGAGTGACAGGGTTTGTTTCTTGTCATTGTATCCATGTTTGTTTTGTCAGGTCTGTTTCTCCACAAATTTTTATTCTAGTTCCTTATTTTCCCAATTGCCAGGGTTCCCTATCAGATAACCTTGTTGTAATAAGTAACTTCAGATTAATTCACACTGTCATTAATGAGCATGATTGACCAAGCTTAATTCTTGTCTGTGCCTCCTTCATCATTTTCCTGTCAGGTATGTGTCCTTGTATGTTCTTGTTTCCAGGTACAGCTTCACATACTGCCACTCCAATCCTTAGTATAACACAAGCTGACACAAGTTATGATGTCAAATATCTGCACTAATCTGGAACTCTGCCTTCTTGACTATAAATGAAACACAGGTGTGATAGATTCACAAACCAGAATGTGCCTCTGTTGTATTCTGGTACTAAGTCCAGGGAGCATTATTTCATCTGTAGTAGATGTAATATTCAGAAAGATGGAAAATCGTTAGGTTAGAATGACATTAATATGCACATCCTGACCTAGCTCCTGCACTGCAATGTATCCACAAAAAGTCCCTGCTGGAGTATATCTCCTCAGACACTTATATACTTCCTTGGAGTTATGCAGTGGCACAACAAGATGCAACAGAGAAAAGGTACAGCAAAGGATATTCTGGCAACATATTAGAAGTAACAGCTTGATTGGATAAGGCCCTGGACAGCCATACCTCAGATGATACAGCTTAGGGTGATGGATTGGACCATGCACAACCAGAAGTCTCTTCCAACCTAAAATATTGTTTCATTATGCCTGATTCTCTCTATTTAGAATTTATGGCACATTGAGGTTTTTTTGACATTGTCTTGTTCATGCTCCAAGCTAGAAAAGACTGTTGAGCAGCTTACCCTGTAATTTACTGGCTGATGTTTAAATGACTGGTGTGGCATTTCACAACACAGACTCAAGTTGATGCAGAGACTCAAATCCTCATTTATTACCACCAAGCCCTTTTTATCCCCTTGTTCGGTACTTTCCCAATCTGCACATAAATACAACGTTCAATCTCCTTGGCTACTGTGAAACTCTCCAGGTAAACAGTCCAATCACAACGTTGCAAACCCTCTCACAGTCCCCACATCCTCTGTCTTATAACTGAGATTCCAGCCCCAACTACATCCTGGCCCATTCTTCCAAGGCTTGCTTGTTTACCTTTCCTATCCTTCAAGGTTCCAAATCATTGCCCCAAGGCTTGTAAAAGCACCAAGGCCTCAGAGCTCATTCTCAAAGTCCTTTTCATGAAAATCTTATCACCTTTACTCCCCACAGACTGCTTGTCTCCAGCAGTCTCAGTAGCTGCTATAGGCTTTCACAACCTAGAACGTCTTTCTCCTGTAAATGTTGAGGAGCAAACACATTCACAAATCATAAAGCTGTGTGTATTACACAAGCAAAACTGAAAACAGAATAACTGTTCAGGGGCCATAGCCATTGCTAAACTACACTATGAAACTACATGATTTTTATTAAATAACCTATGGTCTTAGCGCTCATTCACCCACTGTTTATAGCCGAAATATTTACTATTGTTCCTTTCAAAAGTAACTCTCGAATTCGAGATCCTCAGGAAAAGCATGCAGCAAGCTTCACAGTCCTGGACTTCAAGAGAGCAGACTTTGGCCTCTTCAGGAACCTGCTTAGTAAGG
>JBAFWW010027026.1:0-19638 GCA_036873685.1 Agapornis canus
TGAACACTGCCAGGGATGGGGAAGCCACAGCTTCTCTGGGCAACCTGTGCCAGTGTCTCACCACCCTCATAGTGACAAATTTTTTCCTAATGTCTAATCTAAATCTCCCCTCTTCCAGTTTAAAGCCATTCCCCCTTGTCCTATCACTTCATGCCCCTTCAGGTTCCTTGGATGGTGTTAAACTAGACCGTCTCCTACAGTAGGTAGTCTCCCAGTCCCTGCCCTTGCCTTCTGCCACTTGGGCAGTGTGGCTGGAGCACTTGCCTACCTAGTTGCTAAACTGTCCATGTGAATCTGCATATTCTGTGCTGTTATAGGTGTGTGTTTTCATTTAGGCCTTTATTTGCAAAGTTTTCTAGAAGATTTCAGTTACCTTTAGTTTTCACAGCACAATTAGATCAAAATATTTTTTTATATATGTATATACAAGG
This sequence comes from Agapornis canus, assembly GCA_036873685.1. Taxonomy (NCBI): domain Eukaryota; kingdom Metazoa; phylum Chordata; class Aves; order Psittaciformes; family Psittacidae; genus Agapornis; species Agapornis canus. The sequence continues at coordinate 432 of JBAFWW010027026.1, forward strand.
AACAATTTTTTTTTATTAGTCATAGGAGAGAAATTATTTATGAGTAAAACATAAAATGTAATAGTTTGCTTATATAACATTGTCTCAAAGGCTTCTCTTAAAAAACATCCATATAGGAAAAGCTAATAATTTCCAACTGCTTTCCCACAAGCACTTCTAAGTATTAAAATAAATGCTACAATGTAAAAAAGGAAGATGGAAGAAATGCAGATGAAAAAACAATGTAAAAATGTAGCTAGTTAAAGCTAGGCTTGTAATCTAAGTATGTCACTTGCATAAAACGTTTTTTTGAAGTTAGTGGCAGAGAGGTCAGGGCAAAAGTTAATCTTGAATTTTCTGAAAGATAATATTATCCAAAAATGTAGAGCTTTTGGTTACTGTATAACTGAGATTTTTTTATTTCTTTTCATTTCTATAACAGAAATACATCCAAAACAAGTTCCTGTTGAACTCCAAAAAGACTAATTGGCAAAACTGACTGCTTTGAGCTATGGATTGTGTCATGACTATATATTACTATATAGAAAAATGTATTCTATATTTATTATTATAATATTATATATGTTGATATATATTATTTTATGTTTATATAGAAATTCATATATTCATAGGGTGCTTGTTAGATAAAAGAGAATGTGATAACAATTCTTGCTTAATTCTTAACTGACTCATTAAAATTATGAGGGTTTTAACTTTCTTTTAAAGCTTGATGTCAGCGTGACATCCTTTATGCTTCAGCAGAAAACATTTATTCTGCTTATTGACAAAGTAGCACTCTCATAGTGAAGTGAAACAGATCTGATGCTCTGAGAGGAACGCAGAACAGTTGCAGGATTTTATTTTTGAAAAAGGTTATTTTCCTCTGTGCTATAGTTCTCACAGGAACGAAAAGAAACTAACAAAGTTAATCTTTATTATCAGGTGTTTGCTATGATGACTTCAATACTGTTTACCTGGGAAAAAACAACAAATCTGACTTAAACGTTCATGGAAACAGTCCTCATATACATCTATAGAGACTTTCATAATGTGAGCAGCTACAGAGCATATGACAATTTTATGCATTCAGAAGATGCTGAGAAGCTATCAATTTTGAGTACTGACATCTTGTCAACTGATGCAGTTTTATCTATTTTCTGCTACTTGCAGGGATCTGATTAATCTGATACTGCTGAGATAACGTCACATGCACAGTAACTCCTGTTACAAAACAGGGTATCTCTGTACATATCGAAGTGGTTCGCTTAATGCAGCTTTATGCATGTCATTCTATGACCAGCAGAACAATTGAACCTGATAGTCCTCTCTGTGTGGTTCCTTGTGAAAACAGAGCCTGCATCTTTCTTGTTGACACCCTTTAAAAAGGGTGATGTCCCCTGAGCCTTCTCCAAGTAGAAAAGGCCTAACTCCTTCACTTTTCCCCCATAGAGCAGGTTTTCCTGGCCTTTGATTATCTTCATGGCTCTCCTTTTGACCTTCTTCAGTCTGTCCACATTTTTCTTGAATTGTGAGGACCAGAACTGGACACAGTACTCTTGGTACAGCCTGACAAGCACTGAGTGGAGTGGGATGATCACATCTCTGTCTCTGCTAGTGGGGCCCCTGCTTTGCCTTTGTTCCTGCACTGCCACAGTAACTGATGTTAACCTCATCCAAGAGGACCCCCAGGTTCCTTTCACCAAGGTGCTACCAAGCAGCACAGACTGTAGTCTGAATTCTGCTCTTTGGTTACATCTTCCCAGGTGCAGGACTTGACTTTTTTAAGCTTCTAGCCTGTCCAGGTCTCCCTGTAAGATAGCTCTCTCTTTTCATGTGTCCATCTCACTACTCAGTTCAATGTCATCAGCAAACTTTGTGAGGGTGCTTTCAGTCACATCATCCAGGTAATTTCTGAAGTTGAATAGCGTGGAGCCCAGTATCAGTCCCTGGGGATTGATACTCACTTGTGACAGGCTGCCAGCTTCCTCTAGAACTGTTGATCACTACTTTCTGAATGCAGCTTGTTAGCCAGTTTCCCACCCATCTCGCAGACAACTCATCCAGTCTGTAACTTGCCAGTTTGTCTAGGAGGAAGCTGTGGAGAACCATCAGATGCTTTGCTGAAGATGGATGTGACATTTGCCCTGATCCAGTTGGATACTCCCATATATCCATGACCTTTCAAAGATTATATATTGTGGCCTTGTAACAGTGCCAGCTACTTCTCTTTGCATCCTAGGGTGGTTTGTTTCATAGAAATCTTTTTTTCTAATGGGAAGTATATCAGCAGTTGTCACAGAGAAAGTAGAGTCTCCATTACTACCATTCTTTAAAAAATCTATTATTCAGACACTTGTCCTTTCAACCTGAATTATAAATGGCAGAAAATTACAGTTAATCCTGTTCTGTGGTGAAGGGGAATTAATAGATTAGCTCTTGAAGTCTTTTCCAGCCCTATGGTTCTGTGTGTGAAATCTGCATTTCAGCTTCTGGCAGTGAGTGCTTCTGCTTTGCATTACTTATACTTGCCAGCAATACTGATTTAGGAAAGTAATCCAGCAGTGGCACAACTATGTAGTACTTCTGTTGTTTCAGAAGGATTTCCAAAGAAGAGGGAGCAATAAAAGGGAACTTCACCAATGAGAAAGCATCAGATTGAACCTTTTGGAAGAGCCTTCTGCACTTTACATAAATAAAACTGATTTCCAAAGTATCAAGTGGTACACCAAATTGTAGCCCAAGTATTCTGGCTTATTTTAATGCTAGTTTTTAGCCCATTTATAACTAATATATTTTCTAAAGATGTTTCTCTTTTTGACTTTTGTAAGTAGAGGACTATATTGGTAAATTTGCAAAAATATTGACTACTAGAGGAAAAAAAAGTTGAAAATTTGTCACTTGTTCCCTTTTGTATTTCAGGCATTGGTGGTAATCTAGTAGCTATTCAAGCTAGCAGAATTTCTACCTACCTCCATTTACATAGCATTCCTGGAGAGTTGCCAGAAGAAGCCAAGGGTTGCTATTATCCATGCAGAACATATTATGGTACAGGTATGTATTAGTTAATTGTCAAAACTGCTGTCTCATGTCTCCACTTTTCCCTCCTGTATGCCAGACTGTACTACCAATGAGAAATGTCAACAAACTAAACTTGGTGTATGCGATTCAAAGGCAGCAGAGACTTGGCAGTTTCCTTTGCCTGCAGTTTGACTGTGAGAATCACAAGGAACTCTGTAGGAGGAGGTGGTGCGTAGAGAGGAACACAGAGAAAGGTGTAACCCTGGCAAGGGTTGAAGATAGAGGCAGGATGCTGTGATACCCACTCAGAAGGATTTCAAACTTCGTTTAGCCTGTCTACCTGCTCCTAACCTTTGTCATTTAACTCCAGAAGTTCAAACCAATCTCTTGTTAGGACCAAACTTTATATCTAATATTATTGCTAAGTCCCTACTTGCCATTTGCCATTTGCCATTTTCCTCTTTCTACATTCTTCCTTCACAGCTTATTCCTCCTCTGCATTGCCCCCTTTCCTAATAATGTAGCAACGGTGGTGAAAGATTTCAACAGTGTCTATTATACCTTCATATTTATGAAATGGATTGGAACTGATGAGAAAGTGGTAACGTGGGATTACTTGTTAGAAATATAAGGTACTTTTGAGAGTGTCTTGAATATGGTGTCCGAAAGATCCTCTTTCCTAGGATGGCTTTAAGAGGTCACTGCAGCTCCAAAAAATTAGATGGTATTGCATGAGTGCAGAATGAAAGCAGACAGTTAACACTATCTCCTGGAAGGGCCCTGCTTAACTTTTCTGGCAGACATGTGAAAATCCTCAAGAAGTCTTTTAGTAGAAAATAATGGCATTGCTCCCCCGTAGTCAATGCTGTGGACTTTGGAAGTGGCTTTTTATATTAAAATTAATAAAAACTGATATAGTAATAGAAAATGTAACTGAATTCCAATTATTTTTTTTTTAATTGTAGGAGTAAATAACAAATCAGCCCAAGTTCTGCTTCTTTTGGTGATTCCTGGACACCTGATTTTCTTGTACACTATCCACTTAATGAAAAGCGGCCACACTTCCTTAACTCCTATCTTTATAGCAGTATATTTGTTTGCGGCTCTGTTACAGGTAAGAACAAGTACTAATTGAAAATCAGGTTTTTTAAGAAAATTATGTTTATCTGGTTTCTGAAATCTCATGAATAGTACAAGAAGGTATGGGTTAATACAGGTTTGCAGCACAGTTCTGAAGTAACTCATTATCTCCCCATGTATACAGCTTACCCAGACATATCTGTGTTGTGAGTGCTTTTCAGAAAACACCTGACTTCATTACTTCCCAGTCATGCATCTTGAGCTTTCTCTTTCACATGCTTCTTGGAACCGTTGCATCTAAAACCCCCATCCTTTTAATCAACTACAAGGGAGGTGGAGAGAAGGAAAAGTAGCAGTCATGAATAATGAATGTGTTGTCAAGGAAAACTGTCAAAATACTCCTAAAGTGGTTCACATTACAATTTTAGTTAACATGTTCAAATATACAGTAAATGAGAATGTTACGGCTTGGTTGGTCATTCTTAATATTTACTAAAGTAGAAATTAGTCTGACAGCGATCACTGTACAAGAAATTGTAATTGCATCAGTTGTCAAATGTTGTTATATTATTTTGGCTGGTTTTACCTAGCAGCCTGTAGATACCAGGCGATGGCAGTTCTTGAAACACGCCTTTTGAAATAGCAATGTCTCAATTTAAATAATTTAATCCAGAGGAATCAGTAAAACAAAAATAAATGTTTTTTCTTAAATTTATGGCCAATTTTTAGCTAAAACCTGGCTGAATTAACTATAGAGTTTCATTGTACCTTAAAACCAAAAATTGATTGTTCGTGTTACACAATACATGTTGAAATATCCATTAGCTCTACACACTCCTTCTATAAATGTGACCAATTTGGTTTTAAAATACAAACAATATCGTAAGTCAATCCTTAATAAAAACTATAATTTTTAATGTTTTAAATTCTCTAATATATGTCTAAATTTCAATATAGATAGGTTTCAAAAACTTTTGCTATTTTAATTTCATATGATAATTCTGTACTTTTTTTTGGTAGAATATAAGTGATCAAATTCCAACCCTGTCAAATGAGAATGTCATACTAAAAGTTATAAATTACTTTTCATTCTCTTCATACATAATATTCCTAGTATGCAGCCTTATCATTGGTTTTATAATGTGTTTTCTTGTGGAAATGATGCTGTTCCTTCACTCTGTCTGTTCTGGCTGGCTAGTTGTCCTTTCTAATAACTTTTGAATCCTTTGGCCCATTTCAGTCAAGTTTTTCTGTGTCTTGGCATTTCTTTGTCTTGGCTACACTTAACAAAAACAAGATGGGGAAAGAGTTTCTGTTAATGTCTCTGCTGAAGGTAACACATGCAGTGGGATTTCAGCCACTAGCAGACTTCAGGGATTTCACATAGGAATCAGCCTGAATTCATAAATCCATATGAAATCCATACAGTCCTTGGCACACAGAACTGCAATTGTATGTTTAGGGATACAAGCCTTGTCTTCAGCAACAGAGGACAGATCAAGATGTGAGAAAAGCAGTTCAGCCAAAAACCAAGTTAAGGGATTAGAGCAGGACTTTCCAACACACAGTAATTCAGATCCAGCATTGACATGTATGCACATGTGAAGTTGAGTTTTATTAATTCCAGGTCTGATTAGAGCATTGGGTTTTGCAGTTGTGTATCTGAATTGCAGTCTATAAGGCCACACCTTATTTCCTTGATTTTTTATTTGTAAAGCAGAGGTAAAGCTTTTTTTCAGTTGCCCTTGCTCCCTTTTATAGATCATTTTTTCCTCTTTCTTCTGTCTTTAGCTGTAACAAGTAGTTTTAAATGTATTTACTTGCACACTATAACTTCTCATGGGTCTTGACAAATTTACAGTTTTGGAACCCCATGTTTTTTAACACCTTCTAAAATATTTATAGATTCATTTCCCCATTTTAATTATTCTGGCATTTTTGTAGTAGTGATTATTGTAGTTTTGCATACCTCTTGTTAGAGCAGATTTAAAATGTTCAGACAGCCATTTCTTGCTTTAACCCTTAAATCTTTAACATATACTTATTTACTAAAAGCAGTTGTGTGCTTTTAAGTTTCAATTTTCTCACAGAAAACCCTTATTTGTACTCATTCCTCCTCCCTCTTTTCAGTGACATCATCTATGCACCTGGGTGTTGTAGAGAACAGTTTTCAAGCTACCATTTCTTTTGGCATAAACCAACACTTACTGATCTCATTTATCCATAATTCTTTCAGATTTTTGTCCTTGCAGTGAGATATTTTCCAGTTCTGGTTTAAAACTGGAAAACCTCACAACTAATTGTTATCATTTAGATTATCAACAAGACAAATCCATGGACAGTCTTTTGAGCAGTGAGAGATCTGCATTCTAATCCTTTTTTATAATGTATTGGACTTGGCATGAATTTTCACTCTGCATGGAAGGTGTACAAAAATGGATGTCAAAATTACAAGCCTGCTTGCAGGCTTTATCTTTTATTTTTGAGGTGGTAAAAAATAATTTCATAGAACATAGTGATTCCCAAAAGAGTTAATTATGGTCAGTCTTGTGTTTGGGGAGGTTTGATATCACTACTTTGCCTGTTCCAGTTCCTTACATCTATTGAGGTGTGGGGTGGAAAAGGTAGCTGAATAATGATTATGACACCATCTACTTGCATTTTTTGCACTGTGTTAAACTATTAACGCTAAATTAAAACCCAACAACAGCAAGAAAGTGATTTTTCTATCTTTAAAATTCAAGTGACTACTGAATTATGTTAAATTATTAATGACATATTTTACAGTGGACTAATATAGGTTGTTAGTTAACTTCAAGATCTGTTTATTATTTCTGACTGTCCAGCTCTTCATTTAAAATGGAGAGGAAGGGGTTACGGAAATGACAAAAGTAGGACTAGAAAATTACAGTGCACTAAGAAAACCCCAAAAACACGGGGAAATGTTAATACAAAAACTTTAGTTATGACTGAAGACTGTTAGGTCTGAATTAGCTCTGTGGTGAAGAGTCTTTTCTGTGCAGCACCAGAGGAAAATACTAAAAGGAAAATAGGAAGGAACATATAGGAAGTTATACCCTGTGAGTTTGTAAGGTACTTCATACAGTGCAGTGTACAATATCTGGGCAAGCCAGTGTGTATTAATGAAAAACAGTATATTGATTTTAAATGTGTTTTGGATTTGGTGAGTGGCCTCTATTTCAGAGGAATACTCCTTTCTTTAAAATTTTGCAAGTCACACACCAGTATGCTGCATGCAGTTACAATCTAGTGTTTGACCAGCACAGAATACAGTAATTGAAAAACAGTCCTCTGCTTATACCTCAGGAAGGCTCAGGTATTTTTTAGCTGTATGAGGCCATGTACCAAGCAAAGTTTCATCCTCTGTCTTGGCAACCTGCAGCAGAATGAGAGCAGCGGTGGAATTGCCAAGCCATCAGTCCTTGCAGAGTGTTCTGTGCATTCAAAGGCAGCCTCTGTTCTGCATGTTCTCACTGAGCCAGTAAAACGCCCTCTAAGGAATTTTCACACCTCCTAACCAAATCAGAGCACACAGTCATGTTAAAGACTTGGGGAATAAACAAACAATAGGAGATTCCCAGAGCTATTACCAAGCAAATAAGTAATTCCAAAATGCGGTCCTTATCCAGTGAAGGTCAGATGTGAAGTAGTTTTTGCAGGGCTTCAAGGCTGTTTGGAGCAATAGAAAGCCAGGAATTCAGCAGTACTCATAATGACTTCCTTCTCACATCAAAAGCATCTTGGATGTCTCACTAGTGTGGGGATTCTAATGATGGTATGGGCCTCTTCCGTATGGAAAAATAACCCATGGGGTATACTGTACATTATAGAGAAATAAGGAAGTTTGTGTTTATAGAGAAAATATTGATGCATTTTAAATACTGCTTTTTCTAGTAGGAAAGGTTATTTCCGAAATGTAAATCATGTTAACTGCTAAAAGAGACTACATTATTCAAGGAAATATGAAAACAAATGTGGACAGTTATGCATGTTCACTGCTTTCTCATTGCAGCATGAGAAGCAGCCTTGCCATATTTATTGGGATCTGAATGTGGCTATCACCCATGCTCTCAATTCCAGGAATGTTGCTTTCTGTGATAGAAGCTTGGCTCTTACCAGGTCATTAGCAGGGATATATAATTTTTGCTTCCAGAAGGCTGAGCTCAAAGTGCTTATGTATGGAGCATGACACACTGAGTTGTGCTACAGCAAATGCACATTGAGCATACCTGAAAACTTAATGGTCAGGATTGCACTCCCCATTCAGACAGCTGACAAATGGCCTGAAATTAGGACTGTCTTGGTTAAACCAGGATGTCTGACAAAGAAATCATGAAGACAGTCTCAGGAATTTGGATTAAATCTGTGGAATAAAAAAAAGTGCCATAATCAAATAGAAAAAGCTTCAGCTGAAAGGGTATCCCCTTTTTTACTTAAATGAGGTTTTCATCTTTCATATAAGTAAGTACACTATGCTGTCTGGGTACTGGGATACCATAGGGTAGTTAATACCACTTAGGCACAACACAAACAGCAGCAGAAAGAAAGAACTTGCTGTTCAGTGGTTTCTTTGCTGCCAGACTTGAAGGAAATCTCTGTATGTTTGGAGGAAATTATGACAAGATACACACCAGATACGCTACCTGGGAAGACAGGGGAGACAATTTGCTTTTGAAAAATATATGTAGACCTTGCTCTGAGAGTGCATTGGCTGCAGAATTCTGGCTCTAGAGAATGGAATTTCAACCAAGTTCAGATCTATTATTAAACTTTACAGTTACTACTTAGCTTCACATGAGGACATTTAAAGCCGTCTAAAATCTGAGGAATGTAATATAAAATTTAAGAGCTAGCTTAATGAAGGGTCAAACCCACTAGAAGACCTAAACCGTAAATCTGCTGAGAATGGTGTCAAGAGTCAGGACACAGTGGTCTCTAGAGATCCTCAATTGGAGGGTTTCACTCATAACTGAAAAACCTAAAATACAAACCCCAAACTTTACCTTTGCATTTCATAGGTTTGTAAGAGTTCTTATTCCACAATTATTTGCATGTGTTTCCTGTCTAAAGTAACAAAAGGAACTACTTTGTAATGCACCTTCACATGGGAAAAATCAAATGTGAATCAGCAGTACTAGTAACATGCAGGATATCCTGTATAAGGCATGCTAAATAAACTACTAAAAGGTCTTGGTACTAAGCTTACAGGTGAATTTTGATAATGCCCATATGAGAAAGCTTATGCAAATATATAACAAACTTTCTTTTTCCAGTTTGGTGTTTGAATTTGCTAATCCCAGCAACTAATGTATAAACTAATATAAATATAAAAGATTCAAATCTGCTTTACAAACATGATGCATTTCAACCTTACACATCTTATCACTGTGAATTTGGCCTGCATTTGCTCTCAAAATATGGTCATCTCAGGTAAAAGAAACAATGCAAATATTATAAAATGCTGCAAAGTATCAATTAAGCTACAGGAAATCCAGACAGTATTAAGCATGTTTCAAGGGAATTATGTGTTTTTATTTTATATAGTAGAATTTAATTCTTTTCCCATTCAGAAGTCATGAGAATTTAATTGCATGAGAAAATGCAGATAGTTTTTAGCGGTTGTTACTACATGCAAAAGACCAAAAATAACTTTCCTGTAGCTAGACTTGTTATTCGTATCTAAAGATCTGCAAAGAATTAAATTTTGTGCCCAATCACAAAGGAAAAAAGTTGCTTTGTAGTGTATATTGTTCCCATTTCTAGTCTTGCAATTATAAGATTTGAGCTTTAAATAGTGAGGCTCACTCTTATTTAAGCTTTTATATTCAGTTGCACTCTGATATAATTTGAATCAGAAAGTTCAATATCAAGTTTCTCTTTATTTCTACCCTTTGTTGCACAAAATTGTGTGTGTAGTTATACCCCTTATTTTCAGATTCTTCATAACTAGGATTTTATAAAGACTTCACTCTGGGTCTTTTCTTCCCCCCCCCTTCCTCCCTCTCATTCTTATTGCTAGATTCTGCTGCTTCTGTCTTCTGAGGACCTTTTGTGACAATGTGACTGATAGGTCATTTTAGAAATGCAGTCTTTAGTTTCATATTCCTCTATTTCTATTGTATTTTTTCCCCAGAAGTAATAATGTAGCATGATCTTCCTTTTGAAATATCAAAACTTGTGGAATTTTTCTGTATTTTTGCAGTCCATGCTCTAGGATTTTTTTTTCTTCATCAGTGACTATAAAGTGCCTCACTTTGCTTAGATCTTTTTTTATATATAGATATTTAGTTATTTTTTACTTTTCTTAAACCTTGCAGTTATTTAATTTTTCAGTCTGGAAAAATTCCTAGTGCTCTGTTTCATAATTCTACTACTTATTCATCCCCCTTCCTTCAGAAAACATTGAATTATCCTCTTCCTCTGGATATTAAATAATTTTAAAATACTAGCTCACATCTGGAACTGAATTGCATATATTTACAAGCGTTTCTTATCACTTTTCTATAGCATTTCATGTTAGTACAAAAATTATCTGTTTATCTTATTAGGCTTTTCTGGGATGATGGTCTCTATTTTTTTCCCTGAAAACCAGCTGGTTTTCAATTAGAAGTAGAAAGACTTTCTTCTTCAGAGCATGAGTGCAGAGCAGAAGTATACAGTATTTGTACTGCTATGCCATCTGCATCATTTTGCTGAAATTATAGGAGTGTAGCTCTGTTGTGCCACTAAAGTAACAAGTCTTGTAATGTCTTTTGTATGTTTTTAATTTGATCTTTGTGAGCGACTTCTCACATCACTTTAAATACAAGGACTTACTTTCAGCAAACTCATAGTAGGGCTTTTGCCCCCTCTTAACATTGATAAGAAAGAAATCTTATTAAGGATATAAGTCCCATTGGTTGACTTCTTCTGTCTTCTAATACAAACTACTGTGGCCAAATAAGTAACCATTTCCAAAGACTGATCTGTGTAATTCTTAAATGTTAGTGACTTTCTAGCCATGCAAATGTATAATGATTATTCCTTCACCAAAAATAAAGGCTGGTGAACTGCAGTCTTATAACTTACTCTGGAAGCAGTATGTCCCAACTGCCAGCATATACTGGCATAAGCAGCAGCTAATATAATATGCTATAACTTTTTTCCAATTACTTACAGAAGCCAGGTTTGTTATAATTTGCATTATTTGTTATGCACCCATAAGTTAATATAGCAAAAATAATTATTTGGGAAGGTTCACAAAACTTATTTGCTAAACTGCTGATTTTTCACAGTAGTCCAAGGCAGTTATTTCAAGCTGGAAAATACATGAAGAAATGAAAGGGGTTTTTTGTGTCATGATTTTGAAGAGCCAGAAGTACATACTGTCATTTCAATGGGACTGTGTGTGTTACGTCTAATGGGTTGTGTTATATAATTCATTATAAACTATTCTTGTTACAAATACTTTCATCTTGTAATAGAACATGCAGAACTATTGTTGACCTGGAAGGCTACAGAGTCTTCTGTGCACATACTGTAGGAGATGCTAATGGATGGGGTCTTTCATAAACAGGCCCTTTTTTGTCTCTTAGAAGAAGGAGCAGACTCAAAGAATCTGATAGTCTTCCAAAGAAAACATCTGTTTTAAATATATTTGTTTGGATTCCAGTCAGCACACCTAGGTCTCGCATAATTAGCTTAGACTACAGAGTTCCCTTTTCAGATGATATGTTTATATAAATAAGCTATGCATTTTTCATTAAGCAAATACTCCCTTTTTTTCCTTATTTAATTAGAAATTCAGGCTTGTGTTTTAACATATACTTTTGCAAAGCAAACGTTAATTGAGAAACTTTCCAGCACAATTTATTATATGACATTCGTTTTACTGTATTTTGTATTGTGGAGAAGTGTCTTGCCACCACCTTATCAATATTTCAATAAATAAGTGCATACAGATGATTCTTATACCAGTAATTGATCATTTACTAAATAAAATAGGAATTTTGTGCCTTTTACTACTTTTGATACTGTGTATTATTTTAAATGTACATAGTAGACTTTTAAAAGAATTATGGTGGGAACTGACTTAGGTTTCCACTTCCTAAAGGTCTGAATAACTAAAATTGCAGTATTTATTTCATCTTAATCAGCTCCTTAGATGAGACAAGAAGAAATAGAAGCTCTGTTAGTGGTCCTTTCTCCATTCATCTTGTGCCATGCCGCAACACATGATTCGTCCAAATCAGAATCTCTTATCATACAGCTGTGCAACATTAAAAGGATTCTTTCCTAAAATTGGTTTAATGACTATGCATACTTTTAGTATTAAGATCAAACCTCTCGGATGTTCAGACTTTCACAGTTGGGAATGAAATCTTTTATTCTGGGACCAATTCAGCCTGGAGTGACAATTTCATAATATATATTGCAGGTGTGCCTTATTACAGAAGGGTTGAAGCTGCTATTTCAAGCATAAAAGTAGCTTCTAGGCCATTTTTTGCAGATCATACAATGCAGATGAAGCTGTTCTTACTCTGACCTGGTATTCTTTATATCATGTCTAATATCAGGTCAGTTCTGGACCTGGGGAAACAAGAGTTACACCTGAGTCAAGTGTTTTCATCTGGGGCAGTGTCAGTCAGTTCTGAATGATCTTGCAGCCCACTTATACTTTCACTGTACAAAATGTCATGTGTGGGAAGTGCAGTTGCATATTTGGTTGGAGTTTTTGCTTTTTCTTGCCATTTTCAGAAGTCCTCAAGCACAGACAGTAATTCAGTATGTTCCTTCTATCTGTGCATGCGATTGACTGAGAGAGGTTGGGTAACTGTGTCTCTACATGTAGGGAGTTTTAGTCTGAAACTCATTCCTATTAATTATTTTTATTTTTCAAATGTAGCCATTTGCAATAGTATTGGAGACTAAGGAGACAGTAATGTTAGCTGTTGATTCCCTGTCAATGTAATTTATGTGATAATAACACAGGTTTTGTTTGTTTGATGTTGCGTAGGTGTTTACCCTGTTATGGATTGCTGACTGGATGGTGCACCACTTCTGGAAAAAAGGAAAAGATCCTGATAGTTTTTCTATCCCTTATCTTACTGCACTGGGAGATCTGCTTGGAACTGCCTTATTAGCTGTAGGTTTTCACTTTCTGTGGCTCATAGGTGACAGAGACGGTGATGTCGGAGACTAATTATTCCAATAGGTACACTGACTTTTCCTGGAATATTGACAAGACCGCTCATTCTACTTGAAAGTCCTCAAAGTGATTGTTCCGTTCGGTATACATAGATCAAGTCAACCCAGATATAAAGCAGCCTTAATGATTTAATTTTGTAAGCTTTTTAAAAAATAGGATGGAACTAGAAGGATACTTGAGACCTTTACTCAGAAACCGAGGCAGATTGCTGCTAGGTGAAGACAGCTGAGTAGACACAATTAGGAGCAAATCAATCCTTTATAAAGTTTTAAATTTTTAAAAGATCTGGTCTTTTAAAAGGACAGTCCCTTACCTGTTTTGTGAACCAGAACAATCTCTAATTGCTCATTCAGTGGTAATGAAGAAGAGGGAAAGACCCAATCAGTGGTTTGCCTTGTCTTTTCCTTCCAGAAACAAAGTGGGTACGTATATTTTCATTTTACCAGTGAAATGGTTGGTAGAACCCAGGTTAATAAAATTTCATAGACTTTACCTGATCAGTTGATGATACATTCTTACTTTACAATTTCAGTGCTGTAGCTCTCCGACCATTGCAGACTTGATATTGGTATTGATAACTGTTCTGGTAATTTGAACCCTGATAGTCTAAACATTTTGTCACAAGCTTTATTTTGTGTATTCTAATATGACCATCAACATTTATAAAATTAGACACTTGAAAAGCTTTTGCAGAACTGAGTCCTTTGTGCTAGAAAAAGCAACCTAATTATTTTGCTGTTATGATTTATTAGAACAAGAGCATAGCAAAGACAAATAAAGTGACAGTGACCTCATAATAATGAGCGAATGACTGTGTTAGAAAGTGTATTTTCATTTAGCAACTGAAAAGATGTTTAACTAACTGATATTAATGGTGTTGTGGTGGCCAGTATCCTGATTTTAATGAAGTATTTAGAGGTGTTGATACAAATGTAAATACTGATCCCTAACTAAACTTGGGATATAAAAGATTATGTTCCTTTTTTAGGCACTTAGGAAATTAAATGAACTTCTAAAATTCCAGACCTATTTATGTCATCCATTTCTAAGCTGAAATCTCTGCTAACAGGATTTCTACTTTCAAACAGTGAAAGTAATATGGTCAATAAGGAAAATGACTGCTTCTGAATGATTTCTCTTATTTGCATACCTCAGTATTTTGAATAGTACATTCATCATGAGGACTCTGGTTGCTGCTTTGCAAAAAAGTACAGATTGCTCTGTTGGAAAATCTAGTGTGAGTTCCTCATGGGATATGTTTTTAAAGACTATAACATACATCCTAAATGCATAATTAAATAAACAACTTGTATTTTAAATGTTGTGATTGAAACTTTTAAATTTTGAGACTTAAATTAGAAAACTAAATGCATATATCAGCATATGTTGTAATCCTGTAAACACTAGTTGTGATTTATGCATATAAGTCCTCCCTTTTAATTTGATGGACCTACTCAGATGAATTAAATTCTGTGGGTAAGTGTTAATGGGACTTCTATAGGTGTCGGTCAACTTAAACTCTGTGGAAGTTGAAAGTGCTTGCAATTCTGAAAATTAAACCAGCTACTCAGTGCCTACACATGGATTTAAATGCCTGACTTTTAGCTCCCTCATTTAAACACTTTTATTTAAACTTTTTTTATAGTTATAATAATATAGATGTTTGAATAAATCATATGTATTATGTCTTTTATTATGTGAGGGAAAGATGGAATCTTTCTACCTTAAGGTTCTCTGACTTTTCTTAGTTTATATTGTTATTTAAAATAGTTTCTTGTATGTAGCATTGTGGGAAATACAACTATTAAATTCTTTAAAATGGACTAGATGTAACTTTTTCTTTCAATAATGTTTGGTTTCGGTACAGATGAAGATGCCTTTTATTTTATTCTGATAGATCTGCCGTCTGAATCAACTAATCTGCCTTTTCAAGCACATTTCTCATTAGGGCTACTGGATTTTAGAATCCTTTCTAAAAGAATTGCAACATTCTGTAAAACTGAATTTTTTTGGGATACTTGTGATCTGTGCTTATCTGATATGTGAGGGCATTGTGGTATTTAGTCCTGACAGTATCCTCAGTGTGTTAAGTATTTACCCAGTAAATAAGCAACAACTGCTGGTACAGTCTGTGACTAGTAGGTGAGAGGTTAGATCGCAGAATTAGGGAAGAAAGGTACAATGGGACAAATTCGGTGCAATTTGAAAAGGAGAAATATGCTGACAGACTGGAATAATGTGGCCATGGAAACAATAAGGGATGGAAGGGTGTAATGGTAAAATATAGTACTTCAAGAGGGGGAAAGTTTATTGCGTAGTTGAGAGGGCTAAATACATGTGGGAAAGAAAGAGGTACAAACCACAACGCTCGTTGTGAGAGGCAAGAGCAAACAGAAGGAAGTTATTTGGAGAAAAGAATAAGAAGGCACAACCAAACTTGGTTTTCAGGAAGGGAAAAATATAATTTGTGTTGTAAGGAGTTAGGAAAGAGGTAGAAAAAGAGGTACTTTGGGGAATGGTGGAAGTGAGGGGGAAAAAGAGAATACTCTCAGTAAGATATGATTAAAGAGGAGTTTGAGTGGGGAAAGAAGTAGGACATTGATAAAGCAGAAAAAATCTTGACATCTGAAAGAGCAAGGAGTAAATGACATATGATATGGAAAGGGTTTTGATTCCTGTGTGGAAGGGGCATTTCAAAAACTTTGCTAACTCTGCTATCTAGTGTTATGAAGATAAAAAGCTCTTACCACCAAGTTTCAGGGCAAATATTATTCCAGTCATGAGGATAATATGGAATAAGGCACAAAAGAGTACTTGGATACCAGAGAATTAATCATGGGCAGTAAAGCTGTACTCCCTACCAATTTTAATTCTTAATGAAGTCAACCTCTCCACAGTATTCCACCAACTTGATTTTTTAAACGCATCCCAGTAATAGTCAGTTACTTCAATGAATGTGTGGCAAGAAATGTTACCAAGCATTCGATTAGAGGCAAATGGGTGCTCTTTGTACTGCCTAAAGCATAAAATGAAAGGAATATCTTGACTTGGTATTGTCTCTTGTTATCAATCCAGCCATATTTTATAATCTTGCAGATAAAATGATCACTCTTTATATAAAATTCATCGCATTTTCCTCCCCTCCACCTTCTAGCCTTTATAAATTCTAGCCACCTTTATAAATTCTAACCTAAATCAGGGCTATTTCTGATTCAAATCTCTTTGCTTTTGTGCCAGCATGTAGCATTTTCTTTATTTGACTCTTGCTCATTTTAGATCATTCACCTCATTTAAGCTGGAAGTCATCTTTAAAGCTTCTCCTGCAACTTCCTATGCCATTTTCATTCTGCTGATGTTCTAAACCAGCCAGAAGCTCCAGTCACTTTGCCTTTGAGTTGCTATCTGTAGCTGGATTTTAAGTAACTGTTGGTGTGTCCTTGTTTGGCCATTCTTACTCTCTACTCTTTCCTTCTCTACTTCAGAAATATCGATAGGGTAAATAGAAGTAGGGGCAGGTTATTTGAAATGTGTATCACTTGTCATATCATGACCATCTCTGTATTTCTAAAATTATGCATGAAAGGGGAGAATCTCATTTGCTAAACTACACCAAAATTCAGCTTTAAAATTTGGAGTCAAAAGCATTTCATTCCATAGGTGTTTTATTTTCTTCATTTTGTGTAATGCTTTGAAATGATCTTTGCATTCCAGTGAGTTACTGAATGACTCCAGCTTATTTTCAGAGTAATTATATAGCAGATAGTTCCACAGCTTTATTATGCTGCTTGATATAGGGGAGGATTCTTCTTTTAACACATTTTAATCAATATTTTGAGTTTTACAGCATCACTGTACATGTTGTCTTAATCTTTGATGTTTATATTTGCAATATCCTCTTCTACTCCCATGTTTAATATATTAATTTCACTGGGGCTTTTAGAATGCTGAGAAACTGGTGAGCAGCAAATTAATTTCACTTCTTTTTACAATTTGCCAACTAAATTAGACTTTTCTCATACAAAGGTTAAAACAGCCTGAGGATTAAAGCTTTATAAATGCAGAATAGTTTGCAGAATCAGGACTCAAAATAAGGCCTATCATCTTTTTAATGATTTGCTATTTTCGTTCTGAACATCATGAAAAGCTCTCAAGTCCAAGAATAATCCAGAATACATATTGGGAAATAGTAGTATAAGCACTCTGTAAAATGAAGTATTTGAAATTCCTCATTATTGTTGTAATAATAAAATTGCTAGTGCAAAGGAAATAGTCTCTTTAGATGTGCAGAAAATTGCAATAGAATATGGTAATTGAATTATAGCCTGCTTTAAAAAGAGTAAGATGATGTTTGAAAACAGCACCAGAGGTACTGAAAGCAATGTGAAGTCTCTTCATGGGATTTTTCTTTCATTTTGGGCTAGGTTTTCTGTGATACAATACATCATTTCAGTTGTGTCCTCTAGCCCATTCCTAATCAAATCAGTCTGTTGTTCAGTATCATTTTCCCAAACACACTCAAAGTTTAAAATTAGCTCTCTGTATTTAAAAGTGGGGAGGAAGAACTAGTAAAGAGGCTTGTTTTGTCATTAAAGCCTCCTGATAGTCATGAAGGAAAGTCTTTCTGGTAAATTCAATGAAAACGATTCAGTGATCATCATGCATGCTCTTCATGGATATTCTAGGGAATCAACTATTAACAAAGCATGAATAATTCATAATCAGAGCTAAGAACCAATATGTTTAATAAATATACATGATCGCAGTATTCTGGGTGGGTACCAAAGAGCAGCAGTGTACTCCTTAGTCATTGAGCACTGGCAGGGCTGGATGGGCCTTGCTTTCTCTGCAGCTAAAAACTGAATTTGATTTCAAGTCCTGCTAGTTGTTTATTTAATTTGCAAGATAGTTCATCATATACTCTATTTATGCTTTTATTTCTCAGTTCAAACTATACTTGAAGTTTGCTTCTTCCTTTACTTAGCATTCTACAACTTTCTCTTTTGGGACATTGCTTTCTCTTCAAGCCTAGCTAGAAGTCTTGAGGGGCAGAGAATTGCATTCCTTGAATAATTTTAGGTGTGCTTCTTGCAAGAGAAATAGGGTCCTGAATGAATTAAATGGTAAGCGTCTTTGGAGATTTAATATCTCTTAAGTTCTCAGATTTCCATTCAAAGTTTTACTGTGAACAGAATCTAAAAAGGATTTTGTCTGTTTACCAATTTTTTTCTGTTATCTCCTGGTTTTGATCAATGAAGTTGTTGCCATGTCCTCTCTACAGTAGAACAGCGTTTTAATAAATCTGACATTCTAAATGGTTTTCCAAAATTTATGAGCAATAATACTAGTTTTATACTTGGGAAGCAATCACCCACTACTTTCCTATGATTCCTCATACTATAGTTAGCTTTATATCTTCCAAAGATACAAAGATCTTTCTTTCCTCTTTGGTTTTGAAGCAGGTGTTTTTCCTTGGGCTGACACAGATGATTATTTTATTCTCTTACAGTATCCAAGATTCTGGAGTAACATCCAGACATGCTTCATCTCAACTGTTCTGACAACCGAACCAAGTTTTACTCATTACATAAGAAAAGTTAGACATGTCTGATTAATTCTAGTTCTAGGGAGATGAATTGTACCTTTCACTTAAAGTAGAAGAGTATCTCAACAGCTTGGAGCATTTCCAAAATAGAAGTTGGCTTGTTAAGCTTGGCCACATTAAGCTCAGGTACCAAGATCATCTGAATTTGTGGACTAAAGTGGAAATGATTTGGAGGTGTAAGCAAGCTCTGTATCTATCAAATACATGAAGATTGGTTGACCACTCTTACGAAAACAGGCTGAAAGAGTTGGGGCTGTTCAGCCTAGGAAAGAGAAGGCTGCGTGGAGACCTCATAGCAGCCTTCCAGTATCTGAAGGGGG
>JBAFWW010027030.1:0-12532 GCA_036873685.1 Agapornis canus
ATTTAAGTAAAAAAAAAAAAAAAAGGCAACAGGCAATGTTCCTTACAAAGCTGACCACCTCGAGATAGCCTTTGGTTCATTTCCAGCACAAACTGCTCTGTGAAGGGTTCAGAAAAAGATGTAGGTAGACCTGTACAGCTTAGGGCTCTATGCTAGAATACAGGATGCATTTATGAAAGGACAAAGCAGAAAACTGAGGCAGTTTGAAGGGCTCCATGGATAAGCCAGCTTGTCGTGCAAACCACACATGAAATTGTTGTGGAACAAATCCTCATGTGAAGTACCAATGGGGCACTTGCAGCCTTATGTTTCCTACAGGGTAAGCATGGCAGACAGATTAACCACAAGTTCTTTTCAAGAGAAAGATAGTTTTCAAAAGGAGGGGATTGGGGAGCTCATTTCACTAGCTGACTACTAAACATACCCTTAAAAATTACAAATTTAAGTGAGAAAGTATCATTAAAAGTATAAATATTAGGACTAGTACTGCCTTTATGTGATATTACTGTGTGAAAACTAACTTCTAGGATAAAGAGAGACTAAAGAAATAAAACCTTAAGAAATAAAAGAAGATTTATTGCTAAGACATTTTGAGCAAGTACTTAAAATCTGAGTCATTCAGAACCTGGTTTAACTAAAGAGAAATTGAGCATTTCATTGGTTTCACTGCAACTCAGTCTTTCACCATTCATATAACTAAAGCTAAAAATTAAAAAGTGACCTGAAATAGCAGCAGAAGTTTCATGTGTGCTGTTTCTTTCTTTAGTCTCTCCTTTAATAGCCTCAGAAGTGAAATAGATGGCACATCTGCTTATCAGTTTTATTAGTGAACAGAATTTATGACTTTTTGTAAGAATACATTTGCTGTGAATTGTGAAGAATTTGCTCCATACTAAATGCTGTGAGTGATATAAATGATCCTCTTTTATCCTTATTATGTAAAGTTAAACCCAATATTTTCTGTTTAATTCAAATAGGCTTTGACCTACAGGATATACAAGTTAAATTTCCAAAAAGGACACAAGAACCATAACCGTCTTTGTTTCGTATCATCTCTTCTAAGTCATTAGTAGATAAATGGCTTGTTACACCTGGGAGTGATAGGTATTAGAACAGACCACTATGTAATATACACTAGAAATGCCCTTTCAAAAGGGTATTTGAGAGCAAAGTGTTTCACTTTGGGTGGAGAGTGGACCTATTTTGGTAGTAATAGCATTTCTGCTCACTGACTGTCTTTTTTTCCCCTGCATTTTGCAAACTATTAGCATGAGTCAGTTTTACTGTACTGCCTATGAATGTGTGTCAGAGCTGAATACATGTGTTCTTGCCTCATCGACATTAGTATTCTGTGTATCCATTCTGTCTCTCAAGTGGTCTGTCAGCTTTGAAATACACAACTCAGTAGAGTGCAAAGAAGCCCACAGGCTTACTGAATGGCCTTCAGTGACTGTGAATTAAAGCAATATGAAGAATTAGCCTTTTTCTGTTGAGTGTGTTAAGTGCCATACCAGTGTAAGTAATGATTGTGAAATATCTCCAAGAATATTCTGAACTGAGCATTAACTTTGGCAATTTAACACTTAGTTTACTTGACAAAGGCTTCACTGTG
The DNA here is from genome assembly GCA_036873685.1 of Agapornis canus. Classification (NCBI taxonomy): domain Eukaryota; kingdom Metazoa; phylum Chordata; class Aves; order Psittaciformes; family Psittacidae; genus Agapornis; species Agapornis canus. Next base: position 1,613 of record JBAFWW010027030.1, read on the forward strand.
TAATTTGACCCTTCTTCAAATGGGACACCTGGTCTTAAGGATCTAGCTGAACACCAGAACAGGAGGAAATACTGAACTAACCATGTAACTGATCAAAACTTTTTAAGTAATAATATTCTAAATAATAGGTGCATAGCAAAGCCTTATCTGGCTCTATGTTGAGAACTGTTTTCTTTTATCATAACAGAGCTATTGCAATATTGCATTTGTGGGATTGGATTTTTTTCTATGCAAGATTGGCTCTGTTGCTTATTTTTTATTTCTTGAGAGAAAAGTGGATGGTAAAAGCCTGCTGCTCTATTCTGTGTTCTTCTGTATAAAACCACCTGCTACGAGTTGCATAAAGTGAACTTCAGCTCTCACTGGGTGATGCATGTAAGGAGCTGCAAAACCTCTGCTTGCTCCTCCCTTTGAAACCAGTAGAATTATTTGTTCTGTGAAGCTGGTCTCTAAAAGCAACACAGAATCACTTCAAGCAATATGTTTAAGGTTTTCTTGTACTGGTCTTTAATGCCAGAGAAAATGGTATGATTGGTTTGTAGGCATGTTTCACTGCTGTGAAATTTGTAATATCTCCTTTTTATGGTATCATGTTCATATTTTCATGAATTGCATTACTTTAATGTGTGCAGGAGTTTGCACCATGCAAAATATGCTGCTCTGTGATGTAAGTAGTTGTAACAATATTTAAATTATGTGTGAAGTGCTGTATTTCAGCTGCTGATACGATCATTTATGACTAAACTATTACAATTTGTTAGCACAGAATTGACCTTTTTCTTGTAAGCAAAGGGCACATTTTACAGCTTCCTGAACATGTCTTATCTACTTAGAAAGTTTTAAAGAAAAGTAAGATGTAGTGACATTTAGTTTTATTCTAGTTCACTGCCATTAACCTCCTCCTACTGACTTCTACATAGTTCTTGATAGTGCTTTATCAAGAGAGCACAAATTAAGTTTCTCTGGGTTTCAAGCTGAAGCCTGTTACTGTGGTACAGAACTGCAGTATTGGAATACTTAATGATACACTATATCTGTTCCTGCCTGTGACAGGCATTTACACAACCACTTAGAAAGCACAGCCTTCTTAAGTAAATGATTACATTTCTTCATTGCTCTGAAACATCATTCTTTGGAATGTCAGTTGACTTTCCATGATGGATCTTTGATTGGCCTACATTTGTGTGCATGCATGTACACTAGAGCTAGGTAGGAAACCAGTTTACATGGTTAGGTTCTTCTGAGGAAACCAGTTTACATAGTTAGGTTCTTTTGAATATTCATATTTCACTTGGTTTGCTCTTCACTTCATGCCATGCAGTGCTATTTAGTATGCTCAGTGCTTTGCTTTGTACCCCATGGATCAATTCAGCTATGAAGTTAACAAACTATAGAAGGTTTCTGTGAGCACATATTCAACCATGACTTCTCTATACCTTTTTTCCCAGCATGTTTAATGGATTTGGACATAAAATCTAAGGCATTTCACAGGCTGTTTGAAATGTGTGGGAAAGCACAGTTCAAAATGAGGTTTTCATTGCAGTTAATTTGATGTTTGGGGTCTGTCAGATTTACTGAAAGATGGGTAGTTAATACTATGTGAGTAACAAAGGAATAGTATCATCCCTCCTCCACCCCTATGGTTAGCCTTCCTTGAATGCATTCATTAAACTGATAAATGATTTCCAGCAGGGCACATTAGCAATGCTTCAGACTAAGGGAAAATAAAGTCAGACTTGCATAAGAAGCTGTCTAGAGCAGATTGGGAGTCATCTCAAGTTTTGATAGCTACTTTGGATTGGTATGCTTTTCCAGTGGTACTACCATTTCCAGTATTTGACAATGTTGACGGATTTTAAAATAACAGCAGAAGCAGGCATGAATTCAATGCAGATGTGAATTACTCTTACCAAATATGTATTAGTCATTAATGCTCACAATGTATTGTTTGATAAGAATTCTTTGTATTTCAGTCTTATTCAGAGAAAGAGATTTTTGCTAAGTAGTTAACATGGAATTAACCTGCAAAGTGCAATGCCATGTCCTGTGATGGTGAGAGTGTGCAGAGGAATGCCATTTCTTTTGAATACTTTTTTGCCCCTTCAGGACATCCATCTTGAAGTATTTTGAACTTGTCTTTGTGGTACAAAGCTAAAATGACATGCATTGGTGCTTGAATTCGGGCAGTTAATTAAGCCTGTCTCTCTTGCCATGTGATGTGACATTGATCCTTGGGCCAAATTGTGTGGTTTTGATTTAGTCACTAGAAACTCCAATTTAGTTGTAAGCAGTATAAATGCAATATTAAGTAAAGAAGGCAGGCAAGGGTTTATTCCTCTATATTTGTCATTTAAGTATTGTGTGTCAGTAAGAGAATGATGAGCTTGATTTCTGAAGATTCAGTTTGAAGCCTAAGTTCCTTATTTATGGACACAGGAGGAAAGAGATGGATTTTTATGGCAGCATTTATTTGCTCACTTTTGATTAGGGGCAATGACAAGGTCCTTCTATGAATTTTGCATGAGAGGTTTTGCTTTGTACAGTGCTTTGATAAAAATGAGATTGCAGCAGATAGCAGATCACCTTGATAAGTAGATGAAATAACTTTGCACAACTTAGTGAGATCTGGCAGCTAATGTGTAGTTTAGTATGTTGGATGCATTACTTATTAAAAAATTCTGTAGCTAAATTTAAAAGGCAGTAGACAATTTTATGGTCATATATTAATGACATCTATATATAGGACAGTAAAGTTGAATCAAGAAAGATAGTTTCCTACCACGTCCAGAATGATATAGCTTGCTGGGTGTTGCTTGCTCTTTTCATGTCAAGAGGAGAGTTAAATGGTATTTCTGTCCAACCTTATATACAGTCTATAAGGTTTGTTTCTCCTGAAACAACTGTATCAGTCTGAATTAGATTTTCCTCCAGTGATTTCTTTTTATTATATGGGAGATAGAGGTCAAGAAAGATTAAGAAACTGAACGCAAACTGATAGTTAGGGCACCTATTTGGAACATGGGAGTAGAGTTTCTTGGCTTGCCAGGCCAAAAGCAAAGATATGAAAGTGTCTCAGATGAATGAAGGGGCAGATGGATGTTTTTTTTTCTTTCCGTTTGACCAGAACTTCAGCAGTAGAGAAGTCTTTTACACTGGGAAGCACATTTTGCTAAGATTAAGCCATTTTTAGAGTTGTCATTTTCAGGCTTGTTACTAGATTAAAGTACTTTCGAGCATATTGCTTTTGCAGGTGAATAAATTGGAACTTTATTATACTGCAGAGCTGTTATCCTTATCACATCATTGCAGATATCCTTCAGATAGGCAGGCATTTTGACCCCTTGGAAATGATTACAATTATATCAAGAATGAAAGGAGTGAGATTGTTTTTAGTGTTTGGAAATTCTAATATTGAATTGGGAAGACCTGAAAAGATTTCAGAGATTAGAATGTAAATTTACAGATTGTATATGAATGTATACCTCTCTGCTTAAAAGTCTACTGGTATCTTACTGCCAAAAGTTATCCTTAGACAAATACAAGAGAAGTTAATTTCTCTCTTCTTTAACATATTTATATTAAAATATCTGAGATGGATTTTGCACTGTATTTTCCTTTCTGAAAAACTAGGAAGAATGGGTGCTGTGGTTTAGAGTGAGGTGTCCTTGCTTGTTGCATGTTGGTTGGAACTAGATGATCTTAAGGTCCTTTCCAACCCTATTCTATGACTCTATGTTTCCACTAGACAGGTTTTTTTTTTTATACTTTTTATAGCCAAATTTCAAATAACCATCATTTTTTGTTCAGTTCTCAGATGCTGCTGAAATCAAAGGATTAGTTTAGATGAAAGATTAACACCAAGGACTACAGTGAACTGTGTATGTGCCTCTAGTAAAATAGAAGAGTTGTTGAAAAGTGCAGCATGAGCCTGTACTTTATGCAGGAAAAAAAAAAGAGGACAGAGGAAAAGAGAGAAAAATGGAAGGTGGGCTGTTGATTTTGGCTGCTGGAAGTCATAAACAGTTGGTAAAGATTCTTTCAAAAGAAATAGCAGAGATTACACCTTCTGTTACTCATTTCACCTTTAAATTTTTAATTATTTTTTTATGCCTTTGGTTTAAGATAGGTTGTTTTATGTTCTAGTGTCCTAGAATAGTGCTCTGCTTTAGGCACAAGCATGTCAGTTGCCATCATAATTTCACTATGTTAATCTGTTGACTGTAAATTAAGTTTGGACTGTTTTGCACTTAATGTAGTTCTGAATGTTTCTTTGGACACTTTGAGAACATGTAACACCAAAATGCTGTTTTGTTCTGATGTATTATTAAGTCAGCTATCAGCTAGCTATGTAAATTTTATGTATAACTGAATCACAGGATGCCATCTCTTTTTAAGGTAAAAGTGTATTTATTTTCTGAATAATCTGAACTGTCACCCACTGACACACAACTGTGTAAATGAAGTACCTATTTTGTATCTGTGATAGAATCCTGCATCCTTTCAGATAGGAGAAGTGCTGGAAAGCAATGTGTAGGGTTCTGCTCACTACACTGTGAGTTTTCTCAGTGTAGAATTCTGAAGGCTCTTCTCATAGTAGGCATAATTGCAGGGTATGGGTTTCGGACTCTTCCAGCTGGCTCCAGAAGAGTGGTAGATGTTTTATGTTACAACTGGCTCACACATTTAGCATTTGAAGGTAGGATTTAGAATATCCTAATACAGGAAATAATAGCAGGCATCGTACTTCACCAAACTAGCAGACTTGTTTAATAAAATGACTTGCTCAAAGGATCAGGAAAGAGTAGTGGATGTTTTCAATCTTGGCTTTAGCAATACTTTCAGCACTGTCTCTTATAACTTCCTTGTGGACAACAGCTTGACAGAGCATATGCTAGGTAAGTGAAGAGTGAGATAGACTGAGAGTAGGCTGAACTATCGGGCAGAAAGAATTGCCATTGGCAAGATGAAGTTCATCTGGAGGCCAGTTTCTAGTGATCAATACTGGGGCCAAAACTATTAAACATGTTAATTAGTCACCTGCATGGAGAGTATAGCATGCACCCTCTGCAAATGGAAACATAGGTATTTCTATTTAAACATAAGCTTATTCACAGTGAGAGTCATTAAACACTGGAAGAGGTTGTCCAAAGGGGTTGTGCAGTCTTTGTTTTCACAAATACTCAAACCCCAACTAGACAGTATCCTTAGCAGGCTGCTGTAGTTGATTGTGCTTTGAATGGGAAGCTTTGGAGTCCATGAGAGTCTGCTTGGTATCACAGTTTAAAGCGTTTGCTTTTTCTGACCAATATTAAAATGTAGCAGACTTGTCAGTTAGCCATCCTTGATTTTTACATGCCCTGTGTAATTAAGATTCATAAAATAGCCAGGGAAACTTAAGAGTTAATGCTAGAGGTATAAAATTCCTGTAACTTTTTATTTTTTTTTTTTTAACTTGAATGCTGTTATTGCAGAAAGCTTTAGGAGTTATCTGAACTGATGTTGTTTTCAAAAGCAGAATGTGCCCTTTAAAACAAATCAAGGGCATGTCTGAACTCTTAAATTTTTTTGAGTTATTACTGTTGGAAAAGAGGTCAGATTAACTGGAGGATGTCTCCACTGGAGTTCTGAAACCTTGGCTAGTTTCTCACTTCAGACCTGCTTTAGAATAGTGATATACAAAGAAATGAAAGGAATCTCAGGGGTTTTGTTCTTTTTTTTTTCTGAAGAATGATATGACCTTTTCAGGGGAAGAAGTCTACAATGCCTGAAGTCACAATATAACCACAAACAATTCTGAAAATAATGGTTTAGCATGTTTCCTTTAATTTCCAGATTAAGTTGTAGATTGTATTTAACATAAGTGCTACACTTACATTTAAGTAACAAATGTAATTGAACACTCATCCCTTTCTCTTGTGCTATAAGGTATGATTTACAAGAAAAAATTAATAAGTTACAAGGCCAAAGAAAGAATGATTCTGAGTAAACTAAGCAATTAATCTCAATGTAGTTGTAGATGGTAACTGTGATTTTAAATGTGGTCTATGAAGACAGTTTCCGTAGAAAAAGTCCTGTAGAGACAAAGGCATAATTTTGGAAGGTGCCACAGACCTTCCTTTATTTCAAAGACTGGCACATCCCAGGAAGACAGGAATGGACATGGCATGCTGTATCTGGGGAGCAAACTTGTCCAGAGCTTCATTTCTCCCATCTCACACAGGAAGATGACTCCATAATAAGGAAATCTTTACAGACAGCACAAGATACAGGCAAGTATCTATTGTGGTCTTCTAGAGAAGGTCACAGGAAGAAAAGAATTCCTGGGAGTTCCTGAGAGTTCAGGAATAGCAGTGGATTTTCTGACTGTTATTTGAGCAAAGATGAAACTTAAGGGGAAGAAAACCGATAAGATTGTCTGTAATTTTGAATTTGCAGGCCAAGAGTTATTGGAGTCTGAAATAAAAGCTATGCTGAGCAGAAGAAGGGCAATTTGAACTAAACCAGAAAACTAAACCAGCTCTTTCTATTAACTGTTGCAATAGGGAATTTCACAGGAGGGGGTATTACCTTGTGACATTGTGACATAATAGTTTGTCTAAAAATAGGTAAGATTACAGAAAAAGAGGGAGGGGTACAGAATGTATGTGTGTACTGAATGTATAATTCTCTGAATTATCTTGAAAACAATCAGAATAGAATGATTCATTTATTGGAATCCAATAGATCTATTGTGTATGACCTGTATTCTTAGTCATGATGTCAGCAACTGTTCTATTAAAAATCTATATGACGTTATACTTAGAAATTAGTGGAATATGCACCTACACTGTTGGATGGTTTGTGTGCTCCTGTGTTTTGAAGCTGGCTCTTGCTCATTAGCACTGGCTGTTTTCTTCATGTCAGGTTTTTTAAGGTAGGGCATATGTTCAGAAATAAACAGGATGGTCAAGATGAAGAGCAACAAAGATTATCAGACTAGGAACAATTACTTTACTAGGAACAATTACTTTAGTAACTGTATAAGAAAACCAGATTATTATATCTAGGTCTGGTCAGTAACGTTTCAGCAATACAGTATTTTCTTTAATCTGGATTTTGTTGAGTTTTAAGTGTTATCTTTGGAACACCTCAGCTTAAAGAACTCACGTACAAGGTCCTGAAATTCTGGTTCATACTAAGTTTCTGAGGCAAACCAATCTAAGAGAAGCAGTTATGACTTATGTAGAGTCTAAAGGGTAGCACAAAAATGATTTCTGTTTTTGTTGTGATTTCTATTGAAAATGTTCGCTTGGACAAATTTTGATACCATGTTGTTAGAATGTCTTTTACTTGGTACTGACAACTGCATCATCCTATGTTTGTCCTCCTTGTGTATCCATATTCAGATAAATTCAGGTATACAATACAGGAATATCAACTAATTTAGTTACAGATATATACTGAAGAAATTTGTCTCTTAAAGCTATTAAATACTGTATGTAATCTTAACAAATTTAGCCATTATGATTGCTTAGAAGTTACAGAATACTTGATTTATAGTTATTCCTTTGAATAAAGGCAATGTCATGTTTTGATTATATGTGAAGAAGTTTCATTAAGAGATCTGACAAGGAAGGTAATTTTGCACTGTCTTCTCTTTAATTAACACGGTGTAAAGAAAATTGTATTTTTAAATAGTCTCTTCCAAGTTTTGCAGTACCTTAGATTTTAGGAAATCCTCCAATGTTTTCCCCTAAATAATTGTTGCTAAGAATAAAGCAATCTTTATCCTTGTAAATTCCTGGGCTGACCATTTTTTCATCATTCCTTGAGCAAAGCAGTCTTACCAGAGCTCAGTTTTTGTAGACTTCCTAATATTTTTTTAGTTATACATTATTTTATGTACTTTTTAGTAGCTTATAAAAAAAAAAAAAAAGACAAGTTTAGGTCTGAAAATTCTACAAAGCAAATACTTCTTAATGTTCTTTATCAAAATATTTGATAAGTATTTTTGTTAAATATACACAGAAAGAGAACCAAATTTCTTTTTAAGATCCCCAAAATGATTTTAATATTATCAGGTTTTACTCCTTAAGTCATTTGGTGAGCACTGGGCAATAGACTTGGAATGTTTACAGAGCCTGTATTTTAAGAGTCGTTGACACTGAGTTGCCTCGTTTTAATAAATGGAATTGATCCAAATTTTAATAAATAAATATATATATATATATATATAAAATATATAGCGAGAGGAATAACCAGCAGCTGGTATTTTAATCTGTTGTGATGTAGTAGGAGAAAATCATGTGGTCAAAGAAATGCTCCAAGACTTGAAAAGTAACAAAATACAGAGGTAGTTTATTAAATACAGAGGTAGTTTACTGAATACAGATGTAGTTTATTGTATGAGCAGGTCATGGTACTGTTTGAAAACAAATACATGTAGAAGGAAGTTGTCTCATGTGAAGCTTTCTTGGGCCAAGTTGCATGTCCTTCCTGATCTAGATCAAAGTTACAAGTTTGGGACTTGTAGTTGGAACAGAAAATAGTAGGAGAAATTAAAGGATATTCAATACTATGACATGTACATAGGTAATAAATATCATATATGTAAGGAATGAAGACTATCAGTAATAATGGATGTAAAGGCTTCTGACATGATCTGATCACTGTGGGCTGTCAGTGTAATGCTGGTGAAAAGCAATATCTTGAGGGGAAAATATTTATGCCACTGTATCTGGAATACTCTCTAAAGTTTTTATCAGCTACACTAAAGGATTACTTTTGGTTTGCATATATTTATGACTAAGTGATCAGCAGGTGTATCATATGGAGCAGCACAGTTATGAAAGTAGAATGAAGGAGCTTGGCTGTTTTTGCCAAAATTATAACAGAGATATTATTGAGCTGTAAAATATAGAAAGAAGAGGAGAGAGAATTGATATCACAGTGAAAAGCTTTCTCAGCACATGAACAAGTAGGTGTAGAGTGGCTATATCAATATGCTAAAAATGAGAAGTGACCCACTGTCTTAATTTCTGCAAGTGGGTCAGAAACCTTAAATGGTTTTAAGGTGACATTCAATTAAATATGAACAAAGACAAAAATCTACAATTCAAGCTTTTGCCTTGGAGTAAATGGAAGAATGTCAGAAGTAGCCTTTCCCAGTGAGCTTGAAGTAATCTTATCCCAAGAGCCTCTCTCTCTTGCTTTGTAGCATAAATCCACAAGGTTTGAAAATAACAACCACTTCTGAGACTTAGTGGGTTTTTTGAAGACAGTAATTTCTAGTACATTTGTGTCCAGTTACCATTTTCTTGAAAGTAAATGAGGTGCTCACAGTCTCACAGAAGAATGAGCATTGTATTTATAGCAGATTGTTTTCATTTATTACACAAATTGTGTGGTTCAGATCTACAGTAGCAGGGCATAGAAGCAAAATGCAGTCTTCAGAGTGTTGCAGTTATTCCTGTGGAACCTTTGTGGAGAGCTAGGAAGCCCAGATACTAATGAAGAACAACTCTGAGCCAGCGAGGTCATAGATTTGAATCTTAAACTGGTTTTGCATAGTGATAAGTAGACTTACTGAGCCCAGAGCTGCCTAAGTCAGGGCAGTGCACTTGTCCTTACAGATGAGAGATCCCTCTGCCCACTCCCTTTCTTTCTCGAGAGAATATCTCTTTTTCCACTGATTGTGATTTATAACTACCAGAGATAATCTGTTGGGAAATAGGAATGATTCTTAAACTCCTAGGTGCTTAACAGTCATCTGAATCAAAAGCCATCTCTAATCCCCTCTCTTCCTAAACTTCCTGTTACCTGGGACTAATCTTGGCTCTGCTTCTTTCCATGGGATAGTAAACTGTATGTTAGAAAACAGTTTCTTTAAAAATACTTCTACAGCAAGGTAAGTGCCAAACTATTGGATGCTGATCCCTTTATATCATCCACTGCCTATTTTTAATTAGCATCCAAGAATGTTATTAACCTACCTGTGCACAACTGGTACTGATGATGGTAAAATATTTCAAGGTTTGATGAAAAGTTTATCAGAAGCTTTGACATCCTGTAGGGGTAAAAAGAGGTGTTGCTAAGGAAAATAACTTACAGTTCAGGAGCCAGGTAACAAATAAAATGGTTAGTTTATGAAAAGATTTCTTTAGTCCAAATGTAAATCTTACTGGTTTTGTGCCTGACTCATGATGTTCAAGCTCTGCTTGGCAACACTGAGACTAACAAAAAGAAATACACAGCTTAGTAACTTTTGGTATCTTTTGGTAAGTAACTCTTTGATAAATCCTTAGTGTTTTAAGCTTAAAAGAAAGAAAAAAATGAACACCCAAGGAAGTTGAAATTCTTTTCAAAGGAAAAAGATATACTTTTAAATACATATTTGTATGGAATATTTTTGAAAGTCAAACTAGCAGATGCTCTATTAATTCTTTCTGGGAAATTTCCTATTAGTCAAACAGAACCTGTCAATTTAAATTGGTTTCAGTGTAACTTTTTTGGATATTACTGGAAATCATGTCATTAAAGACAGTTTAATAATGTAAATAAATCTTTAAATAGCTAACATTTGTTACAACATGTTAGGATGTGACAACATGGCAAAAATTATGTTCATTTGGAGAGAATTTGTTTCACAAGTACTAAAGCCTGTAATGATGAGGGAGGAAACAGCTTCTAACACCAAGTGGTGTTCATCTGTGAAAAAGGTGCCTGAGCCATGTGCTAATAAATACAACAAATAAGGGAATTAATCTGAGATTTTATAACTTGGAGTAAGAAATGCATGGCAGTGACATAACTGGGGGAAAGAGCACATCTGACTTCTGTACTTCAATCATAGAATAGTTAGGGTTGGAAAGGACCTTAAGATCATCCAGTTACAACCCCCCTGCCATAAGCAGGGACACCTCACACTAAACCATGGCACCC
>JBAFWW010027030.1:12632-45224 GCA_036873685.1 Agapornis canus
GGACACCTTCCACTAGACCAGGTTGCTCCAAGCCCCTTCCAGCCTGGCCTTGAACAGTGCCAGGATTGGATCATTCACAGCTTCTCTAGACACTCTGTGCCAGGGTCTCATCACTCTCACTGTAACAAACTTTTCCCTAATATCTGAATCTCCCCTCTGTCAGTTTAAAGCCCTTCCCCCTTGTCCTGTCCCTATAGGCCCTTGTAAAAAGTTTTCCTCCAGAGTTCTTATCAGCCCTTTAGGCATTGGAAGCTGCTCTAAGGTCTCTTCAGAACCTTCTGTTCTCCAGACTGAACAATCCCAAGTCTCTCAGCCTGTCTTCATATGGGAGATTGTCCATTCCCCTGATCATCCTTGTGGCCCTCCTCTGGACTTGTTCCAACAGGTCCATGTCCTTTTTATGTTGAGGACACCAGAACTTCACACAATACTGCAGGTGAGGTCTCATGAGAGCCGAGTAGAAGGGCAGGATCAGCTCCTTCGACCTGCTGGTCACTCTTCTTTGGATGCAGCCCAGGGTACAGTTGCTTTCTGGGCTGCAAGCGCACACTGCAGTCAGCTCATGCTCATGTTCTCATCTCCTAATAGTATCAAAATGGTTGCTAGGCTTTTCATCTGCACTTAACAACTTGTGACTTTGCTTGTCTTCCACGCAGAAATGATACAAATGCAGAGTCTTCAGGTGTTGAGATATTAAATAATTATGTTTAGACATTTAACTGCTGTGCCTTTGCTTAATATGATATAAACCATTTTCTGTCTTCAGACCCCTTAGTCTTAGGCAGTCACTCAGGGCTTTTAGATATTTGTGCAGTATCTGGCAGCTGAAACTTTGTCTCCTGTAAGGTAAATTCCTGTCTCTAAAACTAACAAAAACCCTAGTAAAACCCCCTACGCTTCACCTGTGTTTTCTGATCACTTGCATTTTGTCCTTTCACAGACTTGTAACATTATTATCGGTTGTAACATTACTGTATTTATGTGCAAATATTTATAATATATTTTTCCCCCTACAAAAAAATACTTTCTATGTCATGAAACAAGAGAGCTAAAATTGGGGTAGCGCAATTCAGATTCACCCCTTCAGCTTTTTCTCACAAGCAGCAGGGACATTATTCAAAATGTCTTCTCAAGTTGTAATAGAAATAGGAAAATCCTTGTCTTGGAGTGTACAGGGATGTGGGAGGAAATCTGCATGGAAATTTTTTGAGAACCTGAGTAGCAAACTTTATGGAAGCAGCTGTAACATTTGCAAGATTAGAAGGATTTGTTCTAAAGGCTGAATAAGAATTAAGACCATGTAAGCGTGAGCTGTGTAGGTTCCTGTTGGAAATAAATGATGTATAAAATGTATAAAAGGGAACAATGTAAGCTTTACATTTCTAAATTTCATTTTATGTCAGAATAAATTTTACCTGCTGAAGCCTGTTTCTTGAAGAATTGGATGTATAAAGCAAGTGACCTGTGAACTTGCAGAAACAATGGCTACAGATTTATCCATTCTGCTGGAGTGTAGGGAGGAAAGATATTCTAGGATTAAGAAATCTGTCCAATCTGGTGTTGATTAAACTTGCAGACATCCATAATCTTCTCCATCTCGCAGCTGAAGGATTTGCAATCCATACATAGCCATGTGGTTGAAACATAGACCCCCTTTTCTAAATAAAGTTGTCATCTGTGTACCAATGAAAGTAAAATCTATGCTCTTCAGAGATTTAGCAGAATATAATAGAACACCTACTTGGAAATACCTGTCTGGAGTAAAGGTGCTATTACCTTTTCCAAGTTACTCTGGTCCAGGCTGAGGCATGTAAAGAGTGACACAAAGATTTCTGATCTATATACAGAAGTACACCAGGTGTTCAGAAGGGGTATGGGAAGGTCGGGTCTAGGTGGAAATCTGCTTTGTTAGTTATGTGTGGCTTTGATTTAGGGGATCTTTAACAGCTAAGGGTAGAAAGCCTATTCATCTGCTCAAAGTATATCCAGAACAGCTTGTGGGAGAAGGCTCTACTGAAGTACAATGTGGCTGTGTGCACACAGCAGTGAAGCAAGTAGGAGTTTTCATCAGGCAGCACTCGCTTCCCTCACAGAGATGGATAAATCCTGTATCACAGCAGCCATAGAGCATAAAGAGATTCCAGATTTGCTCATGCCACAGTCTTAGCACCATTCTGATTATAAAATTGTTATATTTGTAGCGTGTTGGGGTTTTTTTTTGTTTGTTTTTGTTTTGGTTTGGTTTTTTTTCCACAGAAGTAAAAGTGAAAGCAGCAGCTTTAGAGCTCAGGGTGCTTTCTATTGTGAAGTTTCATAAGATGACAGGTTACTTTGCCAAGGATGTCGGTTTTATGATGCATCTCCCCATAATGGAAGGGAATCATATCTATTTTAAGCCTGCCCAACTTGTCTCTGTTTCCACTTTTTACCTCCTGTTCAGATTTCCAGGCAAGGCACAGAGCTGCTCTTTGAGCTCTAAGTGAAATTCCTTCTCTGTTTGACTGTTCTCTGCCAGACAGTGCTAACAAGCAGCCTTCCCAGCAAACTCTTAGATGGAATAAGCTCTGATAACCTGAAAGAGGACTTTTTGTTGCAACTCCTCTAAACCCCAGAGGTGTGGGCTGTCTTTTCCTCAAAGCACATACTCCTCTAAACCCCAAGATGTTGGATATTCTCTTCCTCAAAGAACACAGTCTCAAAGACCTTTTAAGAGAGATTCTCTCTTTTTTTTTTTTCCTTAGTCCTTTTTGTGTCTGGGAAATGGAAGCAATGGAAACTAACATGCCAATCCTCAAGTGCAGTGTGCGGGTGGATTCTTTCTCAAAAGGAAGGATGGAGTTAATGCATTAGCTTTAACTTTTACTGTAACCCAACCTCTGACAGCTCTGATACTGTCAGTTACCTACAGTTTTATTCCTAATGTGGTAGCACTGAGTGGTCTCATGCTCTTTTAAACAACCCAGGGGTGAAGGGCATAGGGGAACCCTGCTGTTCATACACCTGGTCTACACACTTAACCCAGCACAGAAAAGTTATTTAGTTCCTTTGCTGTCAATGTAATTTAGAAGCAAGTTAGAAGTAGATAATACTGGGTGTTTTCCCTTTATGCAGATTCTTTAATACCTGCTGGAGAGACGTCTGGCAGTATTGGAAGTGGTAGTATGGCTTAATGTTTCAATGTGCAGGCTTTTGCTTGCCCTTGTCGTTTTGCAGTCATATTCTGTTTGTGTCAGGGAGCTAAGAAACTGAGGATAAAATAGAAAGCAGTTCTTAGTCAAAATGCATTCAACTTGTTTAAAAATCTATAAATGATTCTAGAAGGTAGCTAGAATGAGACTTTTAAAGGCTGGTGTAAAAGTGGTAGTTTTGGTTTCTGTTCAATATTAATTTAGATTGAGGATAAACTATTTGTTTCAAAGTGCATAAACAGTCTGTGACTGTGGTAATTTCTGCTTTCTGGAGCTTGCTGTAACTTTAAGTGGTTTGCAGGGCTCTTGCTTGTCCGTGCTACATGGTACATATCCTAGACCAGAAGCAATGGTGATCGATAACTGGGTTTCCATTCAGAAGAGAACATCTTAGGACAGTAGTGAAATGCAGCAGTAAGTCCTGCCAAGCTTGCATAGACTGGCTGGGATTCTAGACTGGATCTGTAAGGAGAAGGATTAGAGGCAGGTCTTAAAAACAACAGAACCTGATAAACCCAAGGGCATTCATATATGGGTAAGGTAAATAAGTAACACAGAACTGGTTATCTTGGCTTTCTACATGTCTAATATGAGAAATGCCACTGGGAAATGGTAGGAGAATGCTTCAGCTGTGTTAGATCAAGTAAGGAGTGTACCTGTCTATGAATCATGTTTGGAGAGGTGGTTTCTTTGATGAGGCAGGACCTGTGCAGCATCATGGGGAGGGCAGTTCATGCTTAGCTTAGCTCTATGGCTTCTGTTGAGCTCGAAGTAGCACTACATGTCTGGCACAGCCAATCAGTTCCTGTGTTTGCTCAAGACAGGCTTTGCAGTGGGATAAGAGGTGAGATGGTGTAAAACTTGAATTGAACTTACTGTATGGAATATTCTTGGTTGAGGTAGCTGGCAAAGTGCACCTCTAAGGAACATTTCAAAGTGTCTAGGAATAGCTAGGCATACAAAGGCAGGGCTATGTAGCCATTTGGTAAATATCATCTTGGAGTGGTGGGGAGGTAGTTGTGTACCAGTGTGAAAACTGCCTTGAGATAAAAACTCAGTTGTGTAACATCTTTCAAATCATCCCAGGAAGCAAGACTTAGTCATTAGCTTGCAGGTGTTGTACTTGCCAGACAATTTATTGTTAAATGCTTGTCTGTAAAGAAAAATCTGCTTTTTCTGGGAGCTGTCGATAGCACTGACATTTACTCAGAGTAAATCTAACATGGATTGGCTCAGAACAGTACAGCTTGACAGACATGACATTTACTGCTGCCATACTTTAACCAATATTGTGATGATAAGGTCTTGGATATCCAATGGAATTGATGAAATACAATTTTAAACCTAATGGATAGTCTATTTACCTTTACACTAAGCTGTAAGAAGAAATAAATTAAGGATCTTTCCATGCTACTTGGTATATACTGAAAAAAACCTCATGAATTAAAATTTACCCTTATTTCCATTGTCTCCAGACATTAGAAGTATAAGTTGGGTTTTATCTGTCCTTTTTTGGAGTTTGTTAGTCTGTTTCTCACAGCCTTGCTAAACTGCAGATTATACACAATCTTTAAATACTATATGGTTCTGTGCTAAGGCACATGGAAACTAAAGAGGTGATTGGTGACAGCCAACATGGCTTCACTAAGGGCAAATTGCGTCTGGCAAATTAGTGGCTTTCTACAACAGGCTTGGTGAATAAGGGAAGAGTGACTGACATCATCTACTTGTGCAAAGCATTTGGCTCTGTCCCCCATGACATCCTTGTCTCTAAACTGGATAGAGATGGGCTTGATGGTTGGACCACAGGGTGGGTAAGGAATTGGCTGTTGGGAGTAAGTGCAGAGGACCTGTTGGAGTGAGTCCAGAGAAGGCTATGAAGATGCTTAAGGGCTGGAGCAGGTCTGCTCTGGAGACGAGTTGAGAGATGTGAGAGATGTGGGCTTGTTTAGCCTGAAGAAGAAAAGGCTCCTTAAGGAAAAACCTGAGAGCAGATATTTTCATTTCTAAGAATTACTGTCCAAGAATTACAACCTGTGTCTCTTCTTGGGAATGAAAAGGAACATCAAGTATCTTTCCTTTTCATCTTGGGGAAGTTCTGAGGCACTTGTCATGTGGACAAACAGGAAAACAAAAAAATGGATCCAAGTGGAGAAGACACAGAGATTCATACACACCTAAATCAAGTTTTCAGTGTTACCTTTTTTTCCCTTTACTCTTTAGTTCTTTGCTGTATTCTTCTTTGCAATATTTGAGCTCCTCTTGAAGGTGTATGCATGTCAATTTTTTGTTGTTGACGTTAATTTCTAGCCAGCTTTTGCTTAGTACTTAATTTTTAGTGTCAGTGTTTTATAGTATAGAGTGTACATATTAAAGCTTTAAGATGTGTAGTATAGCACAAGTAGACTTGTTTCCATAAAATCAGAAAAACTGTATCTAACTAAAAGGTATTTTCTGCATAGTAAATATTTTAAAAGCAAAGCAAGCTCTATCTCCATGTGACTAATGAGCACAGAAGTTACAAGATCTTATCCAGCTTCTGAATTTGAGATATGTTCCAAGTTTTAAATTTTTGTACTTCAGCTGGCTCACAGTGGGTTTGTCATGAGTTGCTAACAGGTACTTAGTGAAAGCAGTGCCTTGTATAGGTACCTCACATTTGGGTTTGCATTTGTTGTTATATTCATTCTTGTTATCTTCATGAAAACAATGCTAGATTCATGAAACTGCATATTAATCATAGACCCAGCTTTGATGCAATATTTGAGAAGCTTCAATGAATTCCAGAAATTAATTACTGTAGAAGATCAGTCTATTTTTAGTTGTAGTTCTCACTGTAAGCATGGTACAGTGCTTCTGTTTTTTTAGCATGACTGCATATTGAGACTAAGTATTTTGGTGTGGTAGGAGATGGAAATATGAACCAAAGACAGTGTTAGGAGGCTTCATTAGTTAAATACTTTTCCTTCCTGCAAACAGATGAAGAAATTCTAAGCTAAATGAAACTGTGGTTGTAAGGATTACTGTGGGGCTGTCTGCAAAACAGTTCTTGCCAGGCTAGCAGCTAAAGTTTGATGCACAAACACCATCAGTTCTGATCAGTGGCCCCTCACACAAAGTTAATCCTGAAGGTAAGCCATGGCAGCCCCCCTGAGAGCAACCTCAAGTCCTTCCCCTCACTCATACACACCTAAGTCCCTCAGCCTGGAGCAAGTCATAGAATTCTCTTACAGTAATTAATAAATTGAGAACAAAAGGTCTTGGTGAAAGAGAGGAGGAAAATATCAAGTTGGAATTTCTGCTTTAAAAACTGTGTGCTGGAGAAATGTTATAAACATTACCAGTATTCAGCATCAGTGGGGAATATCTTACAGGAAACGAAATAATGTATTATTAAAAATATGGAATAGTTTTATTTCCACAAGGAAATGAAAGAATTGCACAAGAGCATCTTCTGTAGCTTTTTTCATAAATCATTCGCATAATATCTCTTTCTTAGTATTAATAGCAAGTTCAATTATCAGTGGTGTCATGTGTCAGGAATTAGTTATGTCTTGATGAGATCTAATTATTTAGGAGTTTATTTTGGAGACTTTTTTAAGCGTTTTGGAGTAAAGGTTTCCGGCCTTCCTGGGTTGGAATAAACAAAATACACACACAGGGGTGGGGGGGGGGGGGAGGAAGCAATTACCAGTCATGCCCATACAATTAAAATAAGTTTTGGAGCCTTCAGAGAGTTTCAACATTTTGTTATCATTCTGAAGTAAGAATTGCCGTAAGAGTTTATAAAACTGTTAGGAAGTCAGAACCTGTTCTTTTTAATTCAGCCTGCTTATACGTTTGTTCCCTTTGAATGAATATTAGAACTTTGGTGAACAGCATAGTAGTTCTGTTAATGATTCTGCATTATCAAGTTAGACCTAGGAAGAATTAAGAAAAACTTTATTTTTTCCAGGGTGTTGTGCATCTGAATTACTTCAAAGTAATAAAAAGCATGGTCCTCTTGCTTTTCTGACTCTGATAGATAGCTCTTGCTTAAGAAGAGAGGGTGGCCAGTAATAATGCATGAAACTTTAACACTGTAGAACACTGAGTTAAATTGTTCCAAATTTAAGGGCCCTTTGAGCATTGAGCCATTTTAGTGTTAATGGTTGCTTAACAGTTTTGAAGGTACAGTAACGTTATTCCCAAAATATATTGAATCACCATCATCATGTGTTAGAATAGTGATTAGTATTAAAAATGACAAATGGCTTAATTAAAAAAAATAAAATGCTACGAGAACATATCAGCTATCAAAGCAAACAGGGCTCTTGTTCGGCATCTTATGATCAAGTCCTGGTTCTGGGACAAGGGCAAACTCTGCTTGCTTTTTAAGGTGCTTGTTATGTGTAGTGTTATGGAAGAGAATGCTGAAGAGTGTTATTTACCATAAAATATTGATGTATTTTGTGTCTTTAAAACATATGCTAAAAAAGGAAATATAATGGTGTTTATGTCATGATGGTGGCCATATATCAGAGCAACGGAATGTTCCTCAATACATTCTGAAAATAGAAAAGACTAGTACCAGTCAATTAGCTCAAAAGCCACTATTTAGAAGTTCTTTTTCAGCCTTTCATAGTTCAGTGCCATCAAGTCTGATTAGTCAGAACATATGCAAGGGAGCAAGATCAGTGACCCATTTTACAAAACGAGGACCTTTCCGTTCAGCTTGGATTTTGTCTGAGCTCAATGTGCACAAAGAATTCCTCACAAGTGCGAATGTAGAGCTTGGAAAAGCTATCTTTACTCACTTTCATTTTAGTCCTGCTGTTGCCTACAGAAGAGATAGGAAAGCTTGTGTGAGCAGTCTACTAGCTTCAGCAGGTGTTGGCTACAACTTATGATTTTCCTGTTTAAGGACTTGATCATGTGAGTAAAATTAGAATATTCAGTTTTACTCGAATACCCTGCAGTATAGTGTACATGAAAAAATAAGTTATCTGATACTAGAGCAAGTGAGAACAGAACCCATGTTTCATGGGTATTGAAAATGGCAGAAGTTACAAACCACTATTGCAGTGGTTAAAAATGCAGTTTGTTCCCCTCCACCCCCAAGAGTTGCAAACTGTTAGCCTATGGACAGTCTTGCAAGGTGTTGCTCTTATTAGAAATTAACCTGGATTTTAATTTAATTTGGCAGAATAACTGTTATGAATCAATTCAACTAGGAGCTTATAAAAACTAGTTGAGCTTCTGTAAAGAATAGAGCAAAATATATGTGTTACGTGCCTAAATCCGTGCACTTCAATCCAGATTTGAAGTGAAGGTGTTATTAATCAGCCTGTGGATAAATTAAAGCTGTAAATTTAAAAGCTATGAACTTCTGTGTACTTAGAGAATGATAGTTTATCAAAATAAACTGTTCATAAGTTTCATAATTAAGAAATCTCTGAGGTTGGGGTTCAGGGAGGGCTTAGATTTTGATGTTTGAGACTTTCTGAAGTTTATTTTATTGTCATATCAATAATAAATTGAGCACTTGATGATTTGTGTGAACTTTAGAAGACCTGTAGGTACTTATTCCTTACAGAAATAGTATCATCAGTCCGCAGTCAAAGAGGAATATCTGCAATCTGAATTTCCATGCAAAATGTAACAATCAGTAGTTTGATCTGTGACTGAATTGCTTAATGAGATTTTTGTCATATAGAAAGGAGAATGCAGACCCTTTCTCAGACCCAGAGAGGATTTGAGATAAGTTGGGCCTTGTCTGGGCTCAGCTTCTTGCATAAGCAAATTTACAAATAAAAGATGCTTAATTTTATCACTTTCAGTGGGGCTTGCACAACATAGGAGGAAAACAAGCTAAACTGAATGAGCTTCTTGCTTGCCTACTTAGGCCATTATGGCAACAGCAAGACTACCCAAATCAAACTGGCTTTTGGAGGGAGGAATTCCTTATTTAGTTTACACATATTTTCCTGGTAAGTGGATAGACTGTAAAACACCGTGTTTGTGCTGTTTCAAAGGTGTAAGCAAGGATTTCAATTCACAACTGATAATGTTCTATTAAGATTTAATGATTCTTTCAAACTTCATTTACTTTTGCCCACCTCCCCCACCACTCCTTGTTAGCCTCTAGCAATCTGGGAGTTGTATTTTTACAATGGTCTTTGAAACTTGGGGATTGATTTCTCCCTTTCCTCCCTCCAAATATCGCTAATGTCATTCAAGTAAGTTTTTGGCACAATTATATCAAGTGGGTCTTTCCCTACAATAGGGAAGTGTTATGTGCCGGAAAACTCATCTGTGGTGTTCCAAATTAGCATTAGCACATAAGTGTAGATTATGACATCTATAATGTGCTGACTTTTCAAAAGATCACTGGAAAAATATGATGATTAGCCTATAGTGTACTCTTCTTTGGGAGCTCTGCTTTTGCAAAATGTTATCTTTGAAATATTTGAGAATTGGAAAATGGAGATAACAGGAACTGTGTTCACTTCCCTTCAGTTTTAAACCTGGTTGTGCAAGTCTTTCTGGGAAAACCTTTAATCAGGGTGTGGAGAATTTTTTTGTATATAAATATCGCAGATAAAAATATCTGAATGTTGAAATCACTGAATTTTCATCTTTTTACATATTAAGGCATGCACATGAAAGCATTCTGACTGTATGTGACTGAGAAGTAGAAGCTACTAGATTAAAGTTAGAAACAGAATCTAATAGTTAACAGTGGAGAACACAAACTTGCTTAAGCTGCATACTGACAGATACTGATGTAACAAAGCTGTAAGTAATGGTGACTGGTGACATCCCAGTGGGAAGGTACTGGCATGTAAGGGTATGTGCCCAATCATTTTAAATCTGCAGTAGATCAAAACAAGGCAGGTATAAAATGTCATCGCAATACTGCAAAGCTGGAAGCAGCTGATATTCTTGACAACAGCTGCCACTGCTATATGAATGTTGTTCCTGAATGTCAGCCGTTCTTCATTTGAAAAGTGAGTGACCTACTTGGAAAATCTGAGTAACCTGCTCTTGTCCTTTGGGAAGTAATGCCACGGTTTGTAGATAGTGTATGAAACTACCACACACAGACTGTGCCCTGGGCTGCAGGACAGGAGGAAAATTCAGAAGATAACTCTGTGCTTAGTGGTACTTGGGCACATCAAACCATTTCTTTAGGGTTCAGAGCATGGTGTTCCATTTAGGTATGATCAGCTTGTGAAGAGCTAACTAAAGAGAGAAACTGTATCTTTCAAGAGAAAAAAATTAGAATTGCATTCTCTATGGTCAAGAATGTTAATGGTGAAAAGGTAAGGAGCAGGAAGGCTGTAACCTAATGTTCTTACAATAAAGAATATTCACCTGGATGACAGTGGCCTCTTTAAGAAGAGTCTTCTAACAAATGTAGCCAAGTGTTGGGCTCTGCATGAGCCAGGCTTTCAACTGCTGGCAGAGCTCACGGGCTGTGGGAGCACAGATTTGTTTGATTGCTTTATTGTGTTCCAAAGGGAACTTGATGCTGAGCTCTAGGGGCCACAGAGAATGTCAGCAGCCAGCTGATGAGGAGAAAACCTGGAAGTAAATGCTCTAATAGAAACAAGGATCAATGCAAACTCCATAATTACTTTGTGTTTTAAGTCCAAAATTGTAATGTCTCTAAGGAAGGGGTGGATGTGGGATCCTCTGTACCTTATGCAAAATAACCTAGTGCTGTTAGGTCTGTTTTGTTTATTGCTCTTTACTAATATTAGGAGAGTAACAGAAAGAATACATTTTTCTCTCTTTTTTTTTTTTTTTTTTAGCATTTATTTTGCAGTTTTAATCTTAAAATTGAAACAAAAGCTGTGTAGGTACCAAAATTAAATGTGGTAGGAATGGGAAAAGATATGAGAGGGTAAATAAAACTAGAATCTGTATTTATTCCCACAGCCATGCAGTTTGTCTAGAAGAAGGTTTACTTCACCTTTGCTTATATTGTCACAAGCTTGTTTGCTGCCATTTAAAAATCAGGAGGAAGATTATAACCTTGATAAAGTTGTCTGGATCCTTTGTGGGGTTATTATTGATTTGCACCTCCATAGACAGTAAGATTTGTCCAGAGTTTCATGGCATTAGGAGCAAGGCAGAATCACGTTGACATTTGTAGTCCTTTTCCTATATCATTGCAGGTTCTGGCTGTTGAACTTTGGTTATCAAGGCACCAGTGTGGCAATTCTCCATGACCTTTTTGTTGTTAATGATCTCATCTCTGATGATAAATGGAGAGGATGCCAGACAATCAAACCCAGCTTTAGTGCATGGAGAGTGCAATGACAGAAATAAGTGGTGGTGAAATAGAATGTCTTTGGAATTATTTTTTTCGGTATACAGGAAAAAAAAAAATCCAGCTTTATACTTAATTTTACTGTCCACCACTGAGGACTGAGTGCCTTCTCACCCTGTAGTGTGCACAGAGAAGTTAGTCAGAGAAATCTGGGCAACAACAGAAGAGGAGACTGTATCAAATAACAGAAAATAGTTGTTTAATGCAGTGTCAAGCTCTCTAAGTCTATCTGACTAGAACCTCCTCTTTCCAGAGGTTTACTATCCTCTTCAGGTTACTAAGAGTGGTTCTCAGACGTAATGATGAAGAAGAAGAATGTCATCAATCATCCCACATTGTCTGTGCTAAACTCTCTGGTTGCTGTAAGAAAAATATTGAGCTCCTTTAGGTTTTGACTGTGAGATTCAATTCTAGCACACTTGAAATTTTAAGTAGACAATGAGTAGAGAGGAGAGCTGTCCACAAATCAAATTCTTTCTAGTTTAAATGCGATTTATTCTGAACAAAATACCTGAAAAACAGCCAAAGTTTTGAAAGTGTCTGCAAGAAAGAGGTAACAATGTTTATTGGGGATTTTTTTTTCTTCAAATACTGAAAGATTTCCAGTTAGGGGATAGAAGAGGAGAGGCATCTGTTACAGTACCTTATGGTGTTCCTAGGGTTAATAGTCCTCAGAAAAATTGAGGAAGAGACAGTGTCCTGTGATGGAATGAATTTTGGAAGTTTACATCTTGACATGAGTCCCCGTTTCCCAGTTCTGTGCAGACTGCAGCCACTTTTACCATTGCAGTGTACCAACTTGTCAGTGGGTGGGCAATGAAATTGAAGGGAAGTTCCCCTGAACCCATGGTACAAGCTTCTAGGCAAGTCTTTGTAGTCTGAGAACAAGCTTAAGCAAATGCTTTGTTTTCACAGATCCCTTTTTCTCACTAGCTGAAGTGGGGGGACAGAGAAAGTATTCTGTAGTTCAACTGAAAGAAGTTCCCATTTTTAAACTAAAAATCTAAATCTTAATGACTTTCCAGTGGTTTTAATAAAATGTTATACATTGCATTTAATGCTCTTAGCGTGACTTTAAAAGAATTCTTAACAATTCTGTAACAAATCTGTAACAAAACCCAGAATGTATGTAAGGTAGGCTATGGATTTGTTTTAGCTAAACATGGTTATAATAATTAATGATGTAAGTTTTATAGAGAACAGCCAATTTTGTAGATATTTAGTTTTCCAGATTTTTTTTTTTTTTTAATCATGTGCTTTTGAACATCAGAGTAGTCAAAAGGCTAAAGAATATGTTCACTAATTACCACACTGTTACATTAGTAGGTACATGCAAGCATTATCTAAAATTTGCCCTTTTACAGTAAAGTGGTTGTCACTAAAGGTATTGTGATAAATGATTTCCATTTTCATAACCAGACTCTGATGAAATTGTGATTTGATCAAGCCAGCAAATTGAAGCTTTATTACTTATTTTATGAGTCATTTATTAAAAAAGGATGAAGTGTGTATTTTCTTTCAAGAAATCTAAAGTGCAGGTAGAGCACAAGACTTTAATGCTGAATATCCTCCAGATTTCTTTATCAAGTAGCTTTGCATGTGGTGATGATGATTCTGTGCATTTACCGCAGTGATTATCTTGAAATAATATAGAAAGATTTTCTATTGCTTAGACTACAGAGGTTTAGTTTGTATTGCCAAATCAAAATAGAAAACAGTTGTTAAGTGGTAAGCAGCATTTAAAAATTGCTGGCCTTTTGTACCCATGCTTATATTGAAAGCTCAGTCTGAATTTCCTGATGCATTATGGTAATAAAAAGTGCACTGCATTTCCTCTAATAGCAGTAGCCTTTGACCCTCTTGGCATTATGAGATAATAACAAGCAAAGTAGGTAAACAGCATATGCTTGTTCTGTTGTTGGGCTTGAAATTGGCATCTGGTGATGATGGGAAAAGTAATCCAAAGTGGGATTTAAGATTTTAGCTTTCTGCTTTTAAGTTTTTATGTTACTCAGTGACTTGCAGGAGCTGAATACCTGCTGGTGTAGCTTGAAAAAGGTTATTCTTTGTTCTTCCTGTTACAGGAGGACAAAAGCAGGCAGGAATCTTTCTGTTGAAATCATATCATCAACAAACTGAAATACAAATGGGAAAGCAGTGACTGCACAGTATGATCTATGGTGTGGAGATGGCTGAGGTAAGGCTGGAATCCAGAAGGAGTATGTGTTTACTGCTGCTTTTCAGAGGTAATTAAATGGGATTTAGTGTTTTTTTCCCAGTGGTAGTATTGCTAGGTGGGTATCATGTTATTCAGTGTAACTCACTCCCTAGTTGAGGCCTGTATACTTCGCTGTTTCCCCAAAAACTTGCCTTTCATGTCAGTGTTCACATCCAGACAAAACTCACAGCTCATTTTAAGAAACTGACTTTCAGAATAATCATTTTCATGTTGTACTTATGTCATATAATGGGATTGACTGGTAGAGGCAGAGGCCAGCCCTAGGCTCTCCTAATGAGTATGGTTTTCACAGGTGCTTGTCTCTGGTAGCTGAAATTTCCTATCTTCTTTATAACATCATTCCTTAATATAATCATAACCTTGAACCATTAATGCATTGAGGTGGTCAGTATGAGTTTGCTTGTATAGGATGATAAACACTTTATATTTATAAATTTCTTTCCACCAACTACTTTTTTTTTTCCGCCTCCTACACTCTTTAAAGAGATGACTTTATTTCCTAAGGAGGAGTGTAGTTTTTACCATTTCTAAGTGAATACTGCAGCTGGAGCTTGCAGAATAATTAACATATTTATTATAATACATAATTAGAAAATAAAAACTCCAAGTGGCTTATTTTTTTGGGTGAAATGTGTTAACATGGGGTTAGCAGATTATCTGATAGTCATTATTCTTCAAAATATGAACTATTCAAAGCTGTGCATCTTCCTTCTTATTTGGTACATGAAAAGAGGGGTGAAAGCAAATTTTCTAGCTCAGTCTTGAGTGTTTAACAGCACAAACACAAGGCATCAGATTGTCAGTGATAAGGATTTGGGGTTCACAAAGAGATTTCAGTTTTGTCACAATAAGTTGTAATACTAACTCGTGGTATTGTTGTGATGGTGAAGACACCTTTTATGTTCATTTCTCAGCAACTCAGGTGACAGAAGGACCTGGTAGCAGCTGAACACCTCTTCTGATGTGCAGAGCTCTGCTGCTCAGAAGGCCATGGGGCAGAGCAGGCATTGTGCTGCAGGATGATGGGTGGTCGTTTCCTGTACTGTTTGCCCTGAGGCCTGGTGAGACCCTGCCCTGGGCCTCAGAGGGGTTAGTGAGTGACAGGAGTAAAAGGGTTGTAACTAAAAGGTCTACAGTTTAAAAGACTACACCTTGCTGACCAAGATGACATCTCTGGATCCACAGGGGAGTGATCCTATTTCTTCATTTTTCTCTCCTTTCATTCCTTTCTCCTTTTCTCCCTTTAATTCAGATATTGAATAAGAACCTGCCAAGACTTGAGTTCCTCCTGACATAGTTTTAGGGATGTTTACAATAAAATGCATTGTTTCAACCTCCTGAGGGCCTGTGGACTATTGTAAAAGATCACCTCTTCTCACACCTGCTAGGCAGGATGGGGTGTCTGTAAGAGGTCAAAACCACCTGTAGAGTGCTGCTGTCTACCACATAAGACAACTTTTTCAAGTACAGATATAAATTAATCTGGGACTATGGAAATTACTGTTGACAGAGTTGATTTGAGGGCTGAGCCTCAAGCAAGATATTCTGTGAACATTTCTGAGAAAAAAATACCCAAAACATCCCAGTTCAATAATGAAGAAATACTTTAAGAGAAATGAGCACAACTTTGTGGTTCAAGAACACCATCAGAGTGCTTCACATACAGAATTACCAAATCTCTTTCATAAAACTGTGAAGGTTTAGTTGGTGGATCTGGGGTAGATTTCTTCCAAAATCAATACAGGAAGCTTATTCAGCCACCTTTCTCACCAGCTCTCAGCTGGGTGGTTCTCTTAATCTCTGAAGCTTTCAAGCTGTTCCTTGTCTGACACTATACTGGTAGCATGTCGACAAACTCATTTTCTCAACTGTGCAGGAATGGAAAAATTATATGAAAGAAGCTGTTATGAGCACCTGACCTACATTTGAATCTTTTTTTAAAGCAGACTGGTTCAGAGTGACTTTCAATGTGTACTGCATTTTCTGGACTTTCTAAATCTGTGGAATCACTTCTGGGTGTACTGCTAGGTCAGTGTATTAAATTGATTCCTTGTAATCTCTATTAGCTTGAAGTAAAGCTAAAAAAACCCCTAATGGTGCCATTGAATACTCATTTTCTCTCTTTGTCCTGCTCGCTTGTTTCAGACTGTGCCACTCTGAAACACTTCAGCAAATTATTAGTATTATCATAGTGCGTTTCTTAAATAGTACGCTCACACCTTGGTGATTAGTTTCATGTATAAGTGCAATGGAGTTGAGATAAGGTAAAAGAGGCAAATTTCTGGGGTATCAGTGACCAGAGCTTGTGCCTGTGAGGGTACAGTAGGTACCAAGACAGAGTCTCAAATGGCAGTATTGTCTGTTCTGGAATAGCTTCTCATGAAGATGTGTTACAGCTGCACACATCTGGACTTAATGGGTGTGGATCACTCTTTGGGGTTTGTTGTTTGTGTTTTTGGTGTTTTTGGGGGCCTTCAGTAATAGGACTGTTCAAAAATCTGCATTTTCTGGCTTGCCTCTGAGGAGTGTAGGAACGGAAAAGATTGCCTCTTGTTCTTTGGGTTTTTTTTCTATGTTTAATGGGTGTTGAACAAGATCCTATTTTTGCATCTCCATATACCCACAGGAAATTGATTTGTGTTTAGTCACAGTATGTGTATTACATAAGAAATTAATGTGGTTTTGGTAGTCTGTCTCTTTTTTAAAAGGGTCATGTCTTCTACCAGTCTCAAATCAGAATTAAAACTCATGTGCCAGAAACCAAGATACACTTACATTAGGGTTACTTTGGTTTGCTTGCCGTGTGTTGTGTTGTTTTGTTTCCTTTTCTCCTTGCCAATGTTTTTCTATGTCTGCCCTGTTTTGAGACTGTGGTGAAGGGGTTAAGACAGTGTATGTACAAGGCGTTTTTGTAGTAATGTTCAAGAAACCCAAACAACCCCAAAACCCAGGTGCCTCAAGGGGCAGAATTCTTGCACCTTTTTAACACATATTGCACCTTTATCTTGCAAAATATTTGTTAGATGTCTTAGAGGAATTCACAGTGCAACCAGATGAGAGTAACAAATACTGTTCCAGTTGCTGCTTTTGTGTCTAGTACACGGTTACTTGGAGAGACTAGAAGTCAAGACTGAAATGCAAAGAAATACTGCATTTAAAATTCCAAAAGACACCTTATTCCTTACGGTAACAATGCGATGCTTACAAGAATTCTGGTAGCTTGCACTTCTGCACTCAGCTTTTCCATTTAGATGTTTTGTTAGACGGTTTCAGTGCTTGGTTTTCTTCTACAGCAGTCATTCTGTGGTATTCACAGGTGATGAAAATAAGTTACTTGTGTAAACTGAAAAATAACTTTGTTATGAATTCTGTTCTGTTTGGATTATGCTTTCTTAAAAGTGTTTTAGGATACTGAATTTCAGATTGTTTGCTCTATCAACCAAAGCTCCCATTGAAAAGGCAGCTTCAGAAATGTGGTTTTGAAAAGTATGTAGTAAATAAAGGCTGGAACTGAATATTGAATAAAAAATTGACGATTGATAGAAAGAAAATCCATCAGTGATTTCTAAGAGAGCGATCCCTGTGTCTCATAATGCTTTTGAGATCTCATGGGTCACTGAATGCTGGCAGTATGCCCTTACACTTTTACAGGCAACTACTCTTAGTCTCTTTCCAGGTACTGGGTTACAACTGCTTTTACTAGATAGAGCTGCTGTTACTTGCACCTTGCATGCTTTGAAAAAAGAGAGGCTAGATCTGGAGGGCAAACTGTACTGTATCAAAAACTGTAGAAGTGCATGTATGTACATGAACGGTGTACTGCACTTGACCAACACAGCAGTATTCTTTTGCAGCTGCCTAGGAGGAACTTAGTAATCACATAAAGTGAATGGCCAGTGTTTCAGCTGTTATATTTCTGCTCTTCCCAGAAGAATAGAGTCAGTACTTCTCTCCTGTTTAGACTGTAATAATTATTTTTATATGTTCCTCTCTGGTTTAATGGCCCACGTTTTCTCTTACCCACCAAGTTCAGAGGTTCTGGTCTAGCAAATCTAGGACCTTTACAAGAGTTGCCAAGTCTGGAAACTGCTCACAATTCTAGGAAATGCTGTCTGTGTATTTATAATCTCCAAACTACAGGGAAATTGTCGTCCTTCAGCAAGCTTTTCAGTAAGCCTCCTATGTAAACTTGGAATATAATACTGGTTTACTTAGGGAATCTTCTATTTGGCAGGAGCATTGCAGCTTGTGCTTTGAACTCCTAGGGAAGCTCATGTCAGGGATTTATATAGGCCAGAGAAAAGATTGTCATGATCCTTTCCAAGCAGTGAGCACCTGCCTGTGTGTTTGTGGTTGTGTGCTTGTTCTGGTTGCATGTATTTGCTGTTTTCTTTGCATGTTGAATTTTACCAAAGTCCTTTGCCAAACTGTAGAAGCTTTCAGATTTCTCCCTGCTAAGGAAAATGTCAGTGATGGAGGTCTTCTCCATGTGGTTCTATTTGTTCAAATTCATTATATGTTCTTTACTGCTTTGCTCCTGGAAGCAGTACATCTCTGGCTGCACACATGGCTTTGCCTTCCTTCCCTTGCTGCCTTTTCTCCTTTGTGTCTTACTTCTCTCCCACTCTGTACAGGTACAAGCTTCAGCTGATCTGCAAACTTACTTGCACAATTAACCAGAGTGTATACCTTGAAATAATTTTTGGCTCTGTATACCAGTTTTGAGTACACTTCTCTACTGCATCTTGATTTTTAAGGTATGAGGAAATGCATTCAGTTCATTTGGAGGTGCTGCTGAATGAATATTTATGAAGTACCAGCACATTTTTAGGGCAGAAACATTTGCTTTTAAAATATAAAAGCAAATAGCCAAAATTGTTTCCAAACTGCACAGCTTCTGTCATCTGACTATTTCTGCTCAACTGATTATTTAATTGCATTGAATGCTATTTGTATGAAATAGCTCGAGAAATTATAACATTTAGCAATAATACTTTAATTAGTAAAATCTATGTTCTTGAGAATAATTATTAAACAACATTTTGAGTTTAATTAACGGTTATATTCTGCCTTTTATACTGCAATAATTAATACATTACTAACTGTTGGCACAGATAGAAGAAACTAATTACATTTTCGTGCCTATAAAAAGATGAAATTCATTAGAATAATTTTTACAGAATTGTGGGTAGCTAATATTCTGGCTTATTTACCTTGTTGAAGAAAATTCTAAAAGGATAATCAATTTCTAAGACTTTGCACATAGAAAAATCACATCACTTAATGCAGGTATGTTAGAAATGAACATCACATTTTTAGTTTTATTTCAAAATCTTGCACTTTGCGGTTCTCAACCCTAGATGTTTGGGCAGTCTAGCTTTTACTGTCATTTGTAAGCTGGACTGCTCCCTGTTAAAATTATTATCATGTATATTCAGCATGGTGAATTATGCACCTGTAGATAAAAGAGCATAACAGAATTTCAGAAATAGAGTGGTTTATCTGTTAATTATTTATATAATTTAGCTCTTTTTTTGTTTGATTAGTTCGTTTTACTAATGTGTGCGTAGGTGCAGGGTACTTTTTGGCAGTAACTTAAGGTTAGATAATGTACTACTCACCCATGAATCATTATGCCAATGTAGTGCAGGCATGAGAGTAAAGCCTAAAAGATTTTTATATAAACTTACACTAATGTGTGGTCTCAGATATCCCTGACTTCCTGAGTGCAGAGCAAGTCAGGATACTTAATTGTGCCTGGAATGATAGAGAGAAGAGGCTGTGTGGGGAACTTTGTGGGCCTGAAGTTCAGGAGCTCCGTTTTAATGACACTGAGCTTGACTGGATATTGAGAGTGTGATGAAAGACCTCGCTGAGGGAAAGGCACTCTGAGGAATTTATTCTCCAGGACCTTCTGCAGCATCTCCTGTTGGGTAATTTGAAAGGTTCCACATGTTGGAAACAGTGTAAGACCTGTTAGGCACATAAAAGAGTATGCCAGTAAAATTCAGGATCTATTTGTTGTGAACTAGCTGATGAGATGTTTGTACAGATGTTATGCACAAAATCATACCAGAAATGCATGCAGATGTCACACAGTTCTGATTCTTTTTCTCTTCTTTTATATTCCTGACATCAAATGAAACACTGAAAGTTAGTTTTGCCTTGAACTTAATGATATGGCGATGTAAGAGTGTAGGGTTCAAAGAATCACAGAGTATGTGATGTTGGAAGGGACTTAACCAGGATGGTCACTCAGTGCTCACTCATTTAATGTAACGAGCACTTTTATGATCTGTAGGCTGTTGGGGTTTTTTTCAGATTCACTCCATTAAATGGAGAAATATAGGCAAGGGGATGCAGCTCTATCTCCACGTAATACAGACATTTTAATTATCCTGGAGGAGAAGGTGTCAGTGGAGTCTCACTAGGACTGTTAAACACTCTGTAACACTGAGACAGTCAGACTGGAAAGTTGGGTATTTTTAACATTTAATGGGCAGCTGCAGGTGAAATTTTGCCATTTCTTTCTCACTTTTAAATCCTAAATTTAGCAAGCAGTATGCATTTCAACTGATGCGGAGCTTCGGTACTAATGTAGTTGTTTTAATGTGTTAAACTCTTAGAAACTTGGGTGCATATTCTGTTTCTCAGGTAATAGCAATTTGTTGCTCCTCATCCTTTGTCCATAAAGGTTTTTTTTTGTGTGTGTGTATTCACACACACACTTGCAGAAATGAAAAATAAATGCCCCTGCAATTTTCAGCCCAATTTACACGATTAGACCCTCTATAAAGTCTAGAGCTTTGAAAAGGCAAGAAAGTGCGGATTAAGACCAAGGTAGATTAACATGGCTGTATGTGATTCGTTCTTATCTCACTTACCTCTAAATGTTTTACATTTAATTTCAGGCTTCTCAGGGTCCTACTCTCTCATTTTTGCCTTATAATTATCCATTCTTTGGATAGCTTGTTTGCAAAAGTTACTTCTCATCTCTATTTCAAATCAAGTAGAAAGAGAGACACAGTGGAGATTTTGGTAACTTATGTGCTGCTCTCACCATGTGTGGCACTCTAGAAGAAAAGTTCTGGTAGCACAGATCTTTCTAGTATGCTGGGTTTGATGTCTTCAAGCAGTTTTAAGTGCTTAAATACTTTAAATCATGGTATGGAGACAAGGTAGGTGAGAGGTGTTTCTCTTAGACCCCCAACACCAGCTGCCCTTTCACTTGCTACTTTTTATCACAGGGATGCTGGAATACGTACTTGAGGAGATTCCTACTTTTGGTATGTGTGACTGTCTTGAGGTGTCATAGGCTGGCTGGATGTGTCCAGTGTTAGAAGCCCTCAGTGTAACACAATACTGATGTTTATTTCAGCATTTAAAAAGGATTTTCTTTGAGTGCCTTGGTGTTCTCATCCAAAACTGCAATGTTATTATAATTTGAACTTAAACTGAATTATGAAATAGAAAACTTATGAAACTGAGTTTCACTTTTGTGAGCTATTCAATTCTGTAGGTGCTGCCAGGCCTTTGGAAACACCAGGCAACTGCTACAGGCTCTGGCATGATGTCAGTAGGTTACCACGAGTCTGATGTAGGATTCAAGTTGTCTTGGGCAGTAAGAGCAGGAGGTGTGTCATAGATATTTATACATTGATTAATAGCAATTCTGTCTGCATATTTAAAACTTCTTGTCTGGGTCTCCATAGCTTATGGCATGTGTGATGGGTGGGAGCTTATTCTGTTTTTATTTTAAAAGGCTCCTAACATAGATGTTAGGGTAGAAATGTGTCAGTCTGTATTAGAACTGCTAATCAATAAAACATTCCCAAGACTTTTCTTGTTGACATAGGGATTAAAGAGCTTTACTAACTGAGCCAATAGAAATACTAATGAGTTTGCTACCTTTTAGAGCAAAGAGATGTGTTATGTGGCTGGAAGTCACCATTACTGAGAATGGTTTGACAAAGGCTAATGAGTAACCTTTTGCTAAATTACTCCAGTTTATTTTTTGTATAAAATTCTGCCAGGAGGGCTATTTTCAGATGTTTCTTGGTTGTTGGTGCCTTGGGAGTTTTATTTGTTCTGGTTTTTGTTACTTGCTCTAGTCTTCACTAAACAGCCATGAATGGACTCAACAAAAACACTACACATGTTAAGAGTTTTTCTGTCATAATTCATATTTAGCTGTTACTGATGGGAAAACTTTTTTTTTTAATTTACTCATATTCTTGGTAAATGTACAAATATGCCCCATTATTATTATTTCTAGTTATATCCAAGTATCTGTAGATTTTGTAAATATATTATTGTATAATTAAATTCTTCACTGTACTCAAAGCCTCTGGGAAGAACTAGCTTTGTTGATCTGAATTCCACAATTATCTCTGTTATACATAGGCAACAGTAAAGGAGATGGAACAGTTTGTTGTTCTTAGACAAATCTTATGCTTTCTCCTTGCCTCAAAAAACTTTCATATCCAGCTGCTGTTTGTCACTTGATTTTTGTGATTATAATTGAAGAAATACCATGTAGTGATACTATTTAAAAAGATTTTGGTACTGTACTTTGGTACCTTTCCTTTTGACTCTATTGTTCATAGTAAGTATATTAATTCCACCTTTTCTGGCATAATCCTAAAGATATCTTACTATGTACCTGTTTGTAAATTCTTTTCCTTCTATTGATACAGACTATTTGCATACAGAAATAAAAGCCCATTTCTAAACATGCAGTATATTGCTGTTTGTAATGCTTTACATGCAGAATTATGCATGTCTGTATGTTTTGGCTGATAAACATAACATGCATCATCTTGTAGTTTCGTTACTGAAATACCAAGAAAAGAGAAAAAGACAGAGGTACTTGCTCTGAACTACTTCCAGGAAGTGCTCTTTTTTTTCTTGATAGGCTAATGGGGTGTCCGTACAGATTTATATTGCTATACTATATAATGAAGTTTGTAAGTCTTCATTATCTGAAGAGGACTGTGATTCATGCTGGCAATTCATTGAGAATTACAAAGCAGCTGAGAGGTCACTGATGGCTTTTCAGTGCTCTACTTATTACATATAAACGTACTTCTGTACTTTTGGCACCAAATTCTGCTTGCCTGCAAACAGTCAATAACAACAGGTGTATCTGGAAAACAGATTTGGGTATTTTTAAATGCCTTTTTTATTTTTTACATGTTACACGTTCAACATTTTTCTTCAGTCTGTAGTAAACAGTACAAAGGTGCTTTGGAACTGAAATAAAATGATATCATGATTCTCTCACCTTATGTTGGGAATTAAGTAATGTGTGTATTGGTAGAATTAAATTTAATAGTTGGGCCACTCCTATTCACTTTCTTGCCTACACTTTTTTACAACCAAAGCCTCTGATAGTAAAACTTACCATCCTTTTCCTTTTATTAAATGCTGTTAAGGATTTCCAGCGATTTAGGGCTGGTATTTCTACCTTACCATGCCTGTTAAATATGTCCTGTTACATAGTAGAGAATTAATGGTTACTATTGCCCCAGAAACTAACATAAACCATGACCAAACATCATCAGGAATTTAGCATTGTTAGGATCTTCAACTTAAATGTAAGTTAAACATTTATATAATCTGTTGAAATATTTGTTCTCTGCAGTTGCATGGATGGTAAGAATTTAATGTTAAGGTATTTTTTGCACAGCATTCTGATTGGAGTCACCACTGGATGGCACTATTTAATAAAGTATATCAGAAGTTGATTGCTACAGTATGCAAACTTTAGACTGAGAGGACATTATAGAAGTGACATTTAGAATGGCTAAATATATTCTTTCTCTCATCTTTTGTTTAATGGAAAGCACAAAACAAAACATGTTGGTCTGATGAGCACATGAGATGGCCAATGTGGCTATCATAACAGCACATGTTTTATATGAAACTAGGTAATTGTAATATAACAGGTTTGCCAACTAATGCCTGTTATATTTTACTGAAGTTAGGATTCTGACCTCTTCAAAAGCATAGGATTTTTAAAAGGCATAAATGTTCCTTCTTTTTCTTTGGTCAGGAGAAACTGATTTTCATCCAGCCTTGATGACGATACGTGGTGTTGAGGTCTGTTTCTAATTTGCTCAATACAAAATGTCAGCAGTTACCATTTGGTAGGTTATTCAGGGTTTTTCTTTTTTATTTTTTTTATGCAGGACCTTAACAGAACAGCTGGTACAAACTTGGGTAATTCACAGAACAAAGGTTCCATATAAAAATGGAATAAAATCTGTTTTGTTTGCTAGAAAGTAGGAATGGTGGAATGCTTTTTTCTGTTTTATGAAAGGTGATTGAGGAGGAACTTACTCCATAAATAGGAAAGCCTGAACTTCAGGTATGAAAAGAAAATAAATGTTTTAAAGAATTAACTTAAAGACATGCCAAGCTTCCCTCACAGGCAGTCAAGAATTAGTAATTCAGTAACGGAATTCAAGACAGGCACTATCCCAGAATAACAATATGGCAGGGATGTGCAGAAGTACAGGAAGCATGATAGTTTAAGATGTTCAAGGCTGGGTTGGAGAGAGCCTTGGGTGACATTGTTTAGTGTGAGGTTTCCCTACCCATGTCATGAGGGTTAGAACTTGATCTTAAGGTCCTTTCCAACTCTAACTGTTCTATGATTCTAAGATCTGCTTTCCTTTCCCACACAGTTGGTGCAGTGGGCACTCTATTTCTACTGACAAATACTAAGTATTTATAGAGAAATAATAGTTTCTGTTTTCAGAGAGTGGTGCTGAAGTTAAAAATAATCAGGATATAACCTTGCATTTTGCTGTTAACATTTACCACTTTGACTGTGCTGAGTACCAGGAAATGACACTATAAGCTTTGTATCTATTACATAAGCATCTTACCCTAAAAGCTGTGAATTTTGTGGTGTAGCTGTACTGAACCTGTACAGTATTGAACTGTATAGGTTCAGTACAGGTGTACAGTGTGCGTAGTACCAATTGTGTTACTCAGTGCAAGGGAAACTGAACAAATCATGGAAAATGTTCATTGAACTCCACTTCAGTCTTTGTTTTCTGTTTGATGAGCATTTAAAAGGATTTAGACTGGCATGTAGCACTAGTAGTAGTAAGGGAAGCTCTGTTCTTCAGTACCTCTACCACTGCATGAGTGGTATGTTACTTCTGAAAGGAAGAAGTGAAAGAGAATTTCACTTCTGATTTTACTGGGAAGCAACAAACCAGTGGTTAGCTATACAGTCAGGATTTTAAGACTGAAGGCAACAACCATTAAGTGTTTTTCAAAGTCTTGTTTTTTAATCAATGTGACTTTGCTTTCTTTCCCATGGCACGATCCTCATTTTTCCTCTCTCTGAATTGGAGAGTTCTGGTTTGGTGCTTGCCAGATAGTAGTAATAATTCCAACAAGATAACAGTGGAGGCCAAAGCAGTAATTTTTCTTTAGAAGCTGAAAAAAATCTGATTGATTTCCAATGCACAGAAAACTGTCTAAAGTTGCCAAACTAATAAAAATCCTCCCCCAGCATTCAAAAATGTCAATTAAAATGGTTCTTATTTAAAAGTGGTAAATCACATTAAGTATCATCTGTTCTATATTGGTCTTGCATTTCTCTCCAAGACTCTTTTACTCTCCAATACTGTTGTAATGTCAGGCCTGTTTCAGTTAACTTTTCTAATCCATACAGAATAAACTTGATTCTCCCTTCAGTAACAACTTCTGCATTTAAAAGGTTGTATTCTGGATGTGACACAATAAGAGGAGCTACCCCTATAGAGAAATTAATGTTACTGGCTCTGTGAAAACAGTATTGCCACGTATGTTTCTCTGCAGCTTATGGGAGTACTGTTACACAAACTGGAAGTGAATAATAGTATCTAACATACTGTAGTAAGAAATGAGACTTGGAGCTGGCTTGGTTTTTATTATTGCATATTGCTTCCTTAATCTCAGAACAGGCTGCACTGTTTTCTTTATACAGCTTCTAACCTTCTGCTTTCAGAAGCTGGAAGGATGAGACAGATGACCTTTAAAAAGCAAAAAGCGGTTTGCCAAACATCTGTTATGAGACTGAAGGCTCTTAGACTTTGGATCTACAGTGAAGACAATTTTCTTGTTATCAAACCACTGGTACATCTAGAGTGCGGGCTACTTGTATCATCTGACATTTTAACATCAGTTTGAGAGGTATTGTGGCCTGTTAAATCTGTACGTTATTTCTGATAAAGTGAGTTCAACTCCATTTTTCAATTTCTTCATTTAACCTCTGCTAAGTATGTTTGGATGGGGTCAGGGAAGTGGGAAGTCTTTGCTCAAACACTAAACTAGTGTACAGTATGTTTATTCAGCACTTAGTCTAGGGAATTTCAACCTCAGCTGAAGCCTTTGTGTTTCCATGACATGGCTCTTTCTGTATTCATTAAAATTAGGAGGAAAAAAACCCCACATTAATGTTTGTTTACTATGACGAAAGAAAATGAAACAGTTGCTGTATAATGAAGATAACAAAGAGGACCTGTTTTAACCAGAAGGGCAGAATATCTTTAGCCCTGTGAAGAGCAAGAGTTCACCCTTTCTTCAAAATAAGGAGAAATTCAAGCACACTCTTATTCCAAGAGAGCTGCCAAATAGCGCTATTTCTTGGAAATAGCTTGTGGGGAGAGACTTGGTGCTAAGAGATGAAGGTATCTAATTTGAAAATCCATGCAGAGTCAAGGACTAGAGTACCATGAGCTGCTAATATAGGCTGGAACTTAAAATTTGTTTGGGAAAAACTTGATTTAGGAAAAATGCAGTCACTACTGGAATTAGAATTTGAGGAGGTCTTGTGCATCTGAAACTTGGGGTTTAGAAAATGTAAGTTACTGCATCGTGAACCCTCTTTTGTAACTTCTTTCAGTTTCTTAAGTGTTTTTGTCAGTTAAGCAGCCATTACCCCATGTGTAGGCACTGTTTCATAATATGGCTATCACCTATTGTATGTTACAAAACTGTTATGGTGAAAGCTAAGGTTTTTATAGAATATGGTTCTCAAAAATGGCCTAAAGTCCTAATCATAGATCTTTTTCTACATCAACTATGATTGGTCTTGCCAGTTATTAGAAACTGCTCTCAAATATGGCCAGATGTTAGAAAAACTTAAAGATAATTTTCTTCTAGGCAACAGTTCTTCTAAACTATTTTGTACTAGAATGTAGCAAATCTTAGATTCTGAAGTTATATTAATTCATCCTGGAAGTATTGTCTAAATCTTAAATGCTAATAATCATAGCTTTGTGACTTGCTTTATCAATTTTTCAGATAATTCTATAGAAATTCACTTTGTATTGTAACTTGGGTGAACCATAACATGTCTTTCTAATCCTTTTTGCTTCTGGCTGCTCAAAGGCAGTCAGTCAGTTCATCTCTTGTGGATAGAAATATAACTAATTTGGCTTATTTAAAGTTTAAATACTGCAAAGCATAAATGATTCTCAAGTTCATATGACCTAAAGGGGCTTTCTCAAAACTGACTTAAGGCAAAAATCCCACCCCAAAATCTGGTTTGAAGTCTTTATGCAGTTTTAAAATGTTGGTTTTAATTGTAGGCTTTCAAATCCAAAGGTTCCACTTAATTTCCTTATGAAATCCCATGTTTAAAAAAGTATGGTTGACTGAAGTAGGAATGGTTTTCTTTAAAGGAGATACATGAATGTTCTGTCTCAATTCATAATGGATTTGCTTTAGAATGACCGTATTGGCTTTGTCATACCGTTACTATCATTTCTACTATCCATTATTATACTATTGTAGCTAATTTAATATATGCAACTTAGTATGTTACCATAGAACATACTAGCAATATAGCAACTTAGTATGTTCTTCTAGAAAGTCCCATAAATTCTTTTTGTATTTTGATAATCTTTTGATTCCATTTCCATTATTCATCCCATACATACCTAGGGTCATGATTCTGTATGGGAAGGTGCAGTCTCTGGAAGTACTTTCTTACAACTGAGGATGCTAAAAGCCCTACACAGTCCTCAGCACTAGCTAGACGATGAAGTGGCAGTAAAAGAAGCTCAGCTGTGAACACTTTACACACACTTTGTATACAATTTATCTGACCTACAGCTGGTGCACATTCTTGTGCGCTGCAGGGAATCCATCGTGCCAGCCTACAAACCCTGCGAGCGCCATCTCCACCTGCAGCACCGCTGCAGAATGTAATGAAGGCATTGCACATTAAGGGAAAGATTATACCCTGGGGCAAGAAAATGGTGAAGCAATCACTGTAGAAGTGTTTTGGTTTTGTTTTGTGTTTTAAGTAGTGGGTTTGTTCTATTAATTAGTTGGAACACTTAGCTTTTAAATTTCCCTTGCATAAATACCACCACGATTAGCACAGAGGAAGGGAAATAGGCTAGCTAGATTATATTGTTTTAAAAAACTCATCTTCAAGTTACACCAAATAACATTTCTTGGAATTACATTGTAATCTACTTGATTTTTTTTTTTTCCCCCCTCAGTGCTAATGATTTCAGTGAAAAGGATGGCCGGATGAAAACTGCATATTCCGCATGCTTTCAGACAATGTTGTAAAATAACAGCTTCCCTTTAAAAGTTACATAAGCCTTCCTGTGAGACTCTACTTGGGAAGGTAAGTGTTTAGGAATTAATGAAAATGATGCATCAATAAATACTTTGAAGAGGTTTTTCATTTGCTTGTCTAGTTATGTAGAAAAAAAACAGTAATACTAGAGTATTTGAAAGAGCTAAGTAAAAAAATGAAGGTGAAATAAGAAATAAATGGCTCTGTAATCACAATCTTAATAGCAAATTACATTGTCAGTCATTTCCCTTCATGAAACTTGACTGTGAGACTCCTGTTACAGCTGCTTAGTCCAGTATAAAACGTTCTGTGTTCTGATAAATGCTGAAGGGAGAAGCTTTGTAGTATAAGATATGCTAGGGCTATGAATAACATAATGAAAGAAAATGTGTATATTTGCTGTCTTTACTTTTTTATAGCACCTATGTATTACAGACAAAGTTTTGTAGGATAGTGTCGTTGAGCCATATAAAATGATACTTTTATTGAGTGTGTCACTTGTAAAAATGATTTTTTTTCCCCTCTTTATTACTGTCATTGAAAAGCTTCCCTGATAAACAACAATATTGCTCGTCTAGTTGCAAGTGTCATGCAGATTTGTTTGGGGTATTAATGGAGAACTTAGCTTAGATTTTCAACTTGGCAGTATTAGGATGACAGACATCAAATAGTTGTACTATTTGATGAAGTGAAATAGTACTTTTGCTCACCCCTCAAATTAGTAGGGGTCTGTCTTATGTTTTGGATTCATTGACAGGTTTAAGGTGTTGTGAGAATAGGGTTTCACCTGTATCTCCTCAAAATGTATTAGAAGTCAGCTTGTTAGGTGGCTCTGCAATGTGTTGCGGGTCAGATGTGGTCTAGGTTAGTCTGAAGTGTGCCAAAGAGCTTTCTGGTAAACATTAGATTTTCTTAAGAAACTGTGTCATATATAGGCCTCTTCATACTAGCTCACAATGCCACACGTTCAGTTTGTTGTTCATATATCTCCTAGTAGTTACTGAAATGTACTGGATACACAGACAACCAGGAAATGATTTTGAGGAAGTGGAGCATCTTGATTTGAGAAATTTGTCTTGAAAGAGTCCTTAATCATAATCATTATAAAGAAATGTGTAATTCTTTCAGGTGTTTTTACTGTATGAATAGCTTGAAATGATGAGATGGAATGGTCATAAGGTCATTGGTTTCCTGATAATAAAAATCTTAAGAATGCAGCCATTGTATTGATGGCACTGTGTAAAGATGTTAGTAGACAGCAATAATAGTTATTTTAATAACTGATATTAAAATGTTTATTACTGGGATAGTATAGTATATGTTAATTTATACTAACGTAATCACAGACTTTAACCATTTTCAGAAAAATTATGCTTTATGTTCACGGTGCTTAAAGCACCTTGTAACAGACGCTTTATATTGCTTTTTATTTTAAATTGAATATTTAGCCTTCAAAAAGTTTCAGGAGGCTTTTCTGTTGCTGGAGGTCATAGTAGATGGTATCTTTGGCCTTGTCGAGATTAACAATTCTCATACAGATTCTCAAAGACTATTTGAGAGCCTTCAAAGGAATAACTTTGTGTGTCATATTCTCTTATGCTTTCAAGTAAACTTTCTTATTTTTCACTCTTGGGAAAAAATCATTTAAAGCTATCTGAATTCCGCTGGAATTCCAGGGATAGATTAATATGTAAAAATATTGTTCCAATTCTTGTTACTTTTGATGTAGTTACAAATTTTAAGACATTTGCATGTCACTTCGTTTAAGAGTAGTCATTTATACAAAAAATAATTAGAGAATAGATTAATCTGTTATTCTCATTTATTTTCCCAATGTGTATAGATAAGAACATAAAACAGAAACAGGTGGGCAGTTGCATCCTTCCTATATTTTCACCCCCGGTGCTTGCTAGATTACCCTGTAGGGTGACTTGTTTAAGTAGCATAAACCCTTGCAATTCTTTGCTGTGTTTGCTGCCATTTTAGAGAGTCAAATTGCTCACAAAGGGCCTGGAGTAAGATATGTTGTTGGAATGGCATAGCAGGAAGGAGTGGGAAGTTCCTTTCTAATATTGATGGACAGTTATTTGAGCTCCTGCTTCTGATGCAGACACCCTGACACATAACTAGAGTAGCTGATCTATCATGAGAACGCTTGATGCATTTTCATAGCTGTATCAGACAAAGCCAAATAGAAGCAGATCCTAGTCCCTGTATGTTGGGTACTGATTACAAAATGGGGAACTTCATCATAAATACTGGTTGAAGCTACCTCTTGCTGTTCAATTGTTCAGTCCTTGATGTGTCTTTTTTCAGTACTTTTGGAAACACATTTGCTACCTTAACAGGTAGGAGGTCAGGGAGTCTTTCTTTTGCTAATTGTCACATTTTCGGAGCAATCTGCTGAAAAATTGATTTCTATTACATTGCTGTGTAATGCTGCCTGTTAGGCAAAAGAAAAAAAAAAAAAAAAAAAAAAAAAAAAATTTTTTCATGG
Source organism: Agapornis canus (assembly GCA_036873685.1). Taxonomy (NCBI): domain Eukaryota; kingdom Metazoa; phylum Chordata; class Aves; order Psittaciformes; family Psittacidae; genus Agapornis; species Agapornis canus. Next base: position 43,470 of record JBAFWW010027030.1, read on the forward strand.
TTTTTATTTTAACTTGTTTATATTAGTTTCGACCTTTGCTCTTTGTGCCATCACTAACAATTTGCTCTCAAATACAAAATTGCATTTTCAGTTCAGTCAATCCTTCAGTGGTAATAAAGATGATAAAAGGAAATTTCTTGAAAGTTGTACAAGTTCCTGATGTCAAAAGTGCCATTTTTTAATTTTAGTTTCTGGATTTCATGAGGACTAGTACTGATATTCCCTGGAATACAGCACGAACAAGTGCCATCTCAAAAAGACCTGGGACACAGAGATGGGAAAGGCTTAAGCCAGGCATTTGCTGTCTAGACTATAGCTTTCATTCATGCAGCTATTCAGAAATGTACTTACTACTCTTATGTTTGATTAATCTGTTGTACCTTTTTCTTCAGCAGACTCAACTACAGTAACTTTTTTTATGCATAAGGAGGATTAAAAAAAGCCTAGGTCTAAATCAGCTGTAGCTTTGTGTGTCTGTGTGGAATTATTGATTATACATCAGATAAGTCTCTTTATAGTGCCAGGAAGTACTTTTAATATGTCTCAAAGCATGCTTGTAAGAAGTTATTGAAAGTTTATTCAATACTGCGATGAATGATCTGTCCAGCTATGTATTGCTAGTCTTAATACACACTTTGTCTTGTACTGGTGAATATTAAGTACAGTTTAATACAACTGTTTGGTATTTTTTTCTCACATTTTCTAATTCCACTGGGGTCTCTTTTTAACATTATGAAGAAGCAATACATCTACTGCTTTTTGGGATTTGTTTCTGAACCATTTTTGTGCATGTCTCTTATGACCATGTGCATGATTTCTTAGTTATCCAGTTCACGCTCTCAGAATGTCATGCATTCTATTTTTGAACAATTCACTACTGGATGATAGAGGAGTTAAGGTGTTTCATAGTTAAGAATGTTTTTGGACAGTTTCTTCAGTGATTAAGGGTGTGAGTTTTTCATATTTTGTAAGGAAATAGGGAAAATCCATCAGTAAACTTTCTTGGCTAACTTTGCCTATAGAAGTTGTTCAATGACCATGTAATGGAAAAGGGAGTACTACTGCTAGGCTTCTACTAATTTTGGTTAGATTAAGTTCACAAGGGAACTCACTTAAAAGAGAAAGCTGAATGATGAAAGTCAAGGATGGAGTTCAACATGAAGCAGTCCAGCTATTTTGTTATATAGATGACTTTCAAGGAGCCTTTGACTATGGAGTCCAGATGACATAGGACTAACTTGGAAATGGATCAAGTGAAGGCAGCTGTCACTATAAATCAAAACCAAAGCCCAGCCTCCCAGTAGTGTTTTATGAGATGCCAGCATCTCTTCTGCAGTTTCCCAGTAATACCAAAAGAGGTCCCCCTTTTTGACTGATATTATGTATTCCTAAAAGTAAATCACAGCACTGACTAGCATTTCTGTGCCTAAAAACTGTCTTTATAAAGAACTGAATTGTTAGCTCCTATTATTTTAAATATAAATATCTGTTAATTTGGAACCTGCAAGGACCTCCTTAAATCACAAAATAAAACCCCACCAAAACTCAGCATCTGTCAGTTTCATTGCTGCTTTATCCACTTCCATGTTTGCATCAGAATGTACCTTTGGAACACCTGGTGTTAGCATCTGATATCCAGTGTAGTTACTAAATAAGAGGTGTAAACAGCACACAGTCAAATCACAGAATCACTAGGTTGGAAGATCATCAAGTCCAACCCATGCCCTACACCTCCACTAAACCATGCCCTCAAGT